>ML107575.1:11621-25362 GCA_003697995.1 Taxidea taxus jeffersonii | reverse complement strand
TTTTAGAGTCTGGATGTGTTTGATGAGTGTTTTCTTCCCCATGGTTCCGTGCCCTTGACGGGCTTGCATCACATGCTCGAGGATAAAGTGTGTTGGCGGGAAGCAGTGGAGGGAAGGGCAGTTCACGCATTAATGATGGGGGCATAAGTAAGCGAGCAGCTTCTTGATCAAAACTTGGCAATATTTGGGTGCCTGGCTGGCTCAGTGCGTGGAACGTGTGACTCTTGATCTCGGGGCTGTGAATTCGAGCCCCATGTTGAATTTAGGGATTACTTAAAAATTTTTAAAATCTTTAAAACAACCTTGGCAGTATTTCTTAAAACACTAAATGGTCTCATTCTTGGACTGATATTTTCACTTCAAAGAATTTATCCTGTTGTAGAAACAGTAAATGTATATAGAAGTGTGTAAGAGCATTCCATGCACCTTGCTTGCAAAACGGCCAAACCACCTTCTTCTTCTCCTTCTCCTCTTCTTCTTCCTTTTTCTTTTTAAAGTAGGCGCCATACCCAGCGTGGAGCCCCACTCAGGGCTTGAACTCATGACTCTGGGATCAAGACCTGGGCTGAGATCATGAGTCAGACACTTAACCGAAGGAGCCACTCAGCTGCCCCAAATCACCTTCTTATTCTGGAGGACTCCCTCACTATATAAATTTTAATGGGATCAAGGCAGAGTCTCCCACTGCAGAAGGTGAAGGGGGCCAGACATGCCTTCCTTCTCCCTGCTTCAGCGCAATGAAGGTGTGGCCTTGGGACCTACCTCCCGGATCCCCTGCCCTCTGAAAATTCCCATCTCAAACTCCAGAGTCCTGAGGAAGCTTACCAAAGAGACCTCCCAGCCAGCAGCTCTTGTGACAACCTTGGCATGCTCTGTAGCCTGTCTTCCCTTGACTTCTCAAGCTGGGTCTTCAGCTTCCTTGTCCATGTCAGCAGCTAGCTAGTGTCCTTTGCTGCTTAAGTGATGCAGAAATGACCCAGCCTGCCAAATGAGACACCCACTGCGTCCCTCAGCCAAGGGGAGGGTAGACACATTACGTACACCCGGACTGCGAAAACCCTGGACGGTCCATCTCTAGGCGCTGATGTGTCATTAAATAAGCAAGTGGGAGATTTGCATGTATACAACAATCCCATTACAACAGAATATGTTAGTTTGTGATAGAGAAAAGCAGCTGGGAGCCTACGACACCAAACTGTTGGCAGTGATTATCTCAGACAGCAGAGAATTTTAGAGAAGTATTTCTAGGTCATTTACTCATTCTATTTGAGCTTTGGTCATTTTGCAATCGGTGTATAACCAGAAAAAAAGTGATAATGCCATTTCCTTAAAAAGTAGATGATGGCTGCATCACAGGCAAAATGTGTGCTCCTGTAGACTTCAAATAACTTGAAAATGTGCACAAGCCAAGACTCCTCCCGACAGAGAACAGCAGGAAGTTTCCGTCACCAGCTAAAGGGGTGTCCCTGTCTCTCAACAGTTTGCAGTGGACTCTAGCCCTCTGGCTTTGACGTTACGGGTTCTTCAAAGAGGGACTTTATGAACTGACGCATTTTATTTCACACGGCTTCACATTTACATAATACAAATATGCATAAAATAATGAGCCCAGGAAGTGAAAACTGAGTCATCTTGAGCTGGCCCTCCCCGATGATGTCGCAAAGCAAAGATGAATTCACCTCGGCCCTCCCGTCTCTTCCCTGCCTCCTAGGGGAACAGACGGGTCTGGTCAGTGAGCTGAGGTCCTGCCCTGGTGACATCGTACCTGCTCACAACACGCTGCTCTGCGGCCAGCTGTGCGGGCGGCGGGGAGGCGGTGGCTCTGACCCAGCGGGTGTCGTGGTCACTGAGACAGGTCCCTGCGAGGTTCAGAAAGATCCTCTGGAAAGAGAACCAGGCGCCCTTTGAAGCCTGAGCTGGGGAGGAGTCTGTGAAGAGGATACAGCTGCTTGAGCGGGTGGGGGCGTTGCTCAGCAGGAGCCATGACCGGCCTGGGTGTGGCAGGACCTCATTAGTGGTTTTGTGGCCGCATCTCCTTGAAAACCCGGAACCCTTCTTTGACTGCAAAATCCCAGGCCAGGTTAGACACATACTCAGTCAGTTTTTCATTTTGTTCGGTGGCTGCCAAGCTTGCTTGCCCTAAGCAGGAGCAAAGAAAAACAGTGATTACTCCCGAACGACCCTCCATAATAATGCTGTTAGCATCTCCTGGCATTTGCTGAGCCCTTGCGACTTCCAGACGCGGTGCTGAGTGCTCTGCATGTATGCTTATAGCTCACTGAATTCCCGAAGCAGCTGACGATTTTATTCCCCACTTTATGGACAAGGATCTGGGTCTCACAGAGAAGGCGTGCTCACATCAGGGGGTGGGAGCCCCGAGTCAGGCTCGGCGGGACGCTCCCTGCTCCTCCCGGCTAAAGAAACGAAGTGAAATCAGGGAGATCCCCAGTCACTTCTGCTGTTGCCGCTGAGCTTAGATTCTGTCATCCCCACCCTGACTGCCCTGGGTTTTCCTAAAGTAAATCCCAAACTATTCCATCTATGAATACTTCATTGATGTCTAATAACAAAGACTTAAAAATACACAATACCATCATCACGCTCAAAAAAGTTAGCTGTGCCTCCTTGATGTCATCAACTGTCCAGACGGTCCGGTGAGAATTCAAATTTCACTGACTATTTCATAAATGTTTTATAGGGATCTAAAGATTCAAACGTTATAATGGCTGAGTGTCTTTTAAGTCCCCCCCCTTAAAAGATTTTATGTATTTATTTTACAGAGAGAGAGAGAGAGAGAGAGTGCGAGCGCCGGGAAGGAGGGAAGGAGGGGCAGGGACAGGGAGCGAGAGAATCTGAGGCAAACACCCCACTCAGCACGGAGCCATGTGTGGTACTTGGTACTCGATCTCATGACCCTGAGATCAACCTGAGCTGAAACCCAGAGTCGGATGCTGGGTGCTCAACTGATTGAGCCGCCCAGGGGCCCCTTAAGTCCCTTGTGATTTGCAGGTTCCATTTTCATCTTTTCTCCTCTCCCCTGACATTCATTTGTTGAGGAATCTGTGAAGTGTCCAGAATCTGGAGTTGGTGAGCGACTGTGCCCAGGGGGTCCTGTTTAACTTGCTCCTCTGAACCCTCTGTTTCCTGTGAGTTGGCAGTTAGCACGACAGACTCAGTCGGAACCAGGTCTGACTTCCTGGGAGAAACACCAGGCAGTACACAATGTCTGGCCATCTCTCTCTTCCTGATGTTAGCCCCAATGATGCTTATTTTCAGACCCATTAATGTATTAGGGGTAGAAAACTGGTGATCTGTTCATTCTGTCATTCTGTCTGGGATGCTTCCCTAGAGAGAAACTTCCCCTCGTCAATTACTTGGTTAGCCTGACCTAGAATTTGTACACAACAGGCAGGATAAATCCTTGATTTCCCCCCCTTTCTTTACCCATTTTTAGAATCATGGATCACTTCCCTGGTGTCCTCCAAAGCCACCAATGAGATTTTGACTCTGGTTTAGTGTTGCTCTTTACTCATGGATGTAAACACACTTGATGAGTTCCCATCCATTTCAGCTTCGTCTTTGCTGGTGCTCACTGTCGCCTGTCATTAGCCAGTGGGGGCCTATTCAGGCTGGCTCCTGAGTGCTGTAGAGATGACCCCAGTTGTCTTCAACAGCTCCCTTGCTTACTGGTACAACAAGGTGCTCCAGGCTCACTTGTAGACATCCTGCCCTCGACCTGAACACAACTACTTATCTAAGAAGTCCCAGTTCCTTTTGGTGGGAATGGAATTTAGAGATTATGATATGTGGAAAACTGGGAGTACACAGTGCTACTGGGACTTTTCTAGAACTTTCTGGGACTTTCTAGGACTTTCTGGCAAGGTCTATGTGCTTTCTTTCTGCCTGTCTTCTGTTCCACATAGGAAGCAAACTGTAATCTGCCTAGAATTCTAGTTTCTTACCTAATTTAGGAGACAGATGATTTCATTTGCTATCCTGTGAGATTTAGAATGAAAACAAATAAGATTGTGCTGTACTCTCATATATATATGAACATTCTATAGGTGATATGTTCATTTATATATACATATCCGACTCAACCGTCAACACTTAACTTTTCTTCCCAGGAGTTCAGATGCACAAGATATAATGCAGAACTCCCAGCTAGTTCAATAAAGCATTTCCCCATGTATGTAGAAGCATCATGTAAAACACAATCTTTTTTCTTCTTTAGGAGTCATCTTACTAGATAATTTGGCAACATCTACAAAATTTTAAAATGTACATGCTTTTAACTTAGGAATTCCAATTCTGGGAATTTATCCTTTAGTTATATTCACAAATGTCTGAAAAAGGATGTTCACCATCCATCATTTATGATTGCAAAAATGTGCAAACAATCCAAGAATACCTCGACAGGAGAATGGGTTAAATGAATCACACTACATCCATACAATGGAATGTTCTATAGAAATCAAAAAGAATGATGTATATCTGAACATACTCATGTGGAAAGGTCCCTATGAATATTGTTAAGCGCAAAAAACAAGCAGGGAATATATCTTACGTTGTTGTAAAGTATATCTATGATAATCATATATATCCTATACATATACACAATATATCCTACATATGTACATACACAAATATTTCATAGGAACTGTTAAGCATAAAAATTTTTAAAATCAAGGTACTAAAAATGCATGTAGTCTAATCACATTTTTATAAAACTTAGAGGTGGGGAGCCTCCTTAAATAAAACTTAGAGGTGGGGAGTGGCTCAGCTGGTTAACTGTCAGCCTTCGGCTCAGGTCATGATCTCAGGGTCCTGAGATCGAGCCCCACATCAGGCTCCTTGCTCTGTGGGGAGTGTGCTTCTCCCTCTCCCTCTGCTGCTCCCTCTGCTTGTGCACTTACTCTCTCTCTGTGTCAAATAAATAAGTAAATAAATAAAATCTTTTAAAAACTTAGAAGACAGAGACACAAAAAAATTGGGGGGGGGGTGCGCCTGGGTGGCTTAGATGGTTGAGCATCTGCCTTTGGCTTTGGTCCTGATCTCCAGGTCCTGGGATTGAGCCCCATGTTGTGCTCCGGGCTCGGCAGGGAGTCTGCTTCTCCCTCTCCCCCTGCTGCTGCTGCTCTCTCTCTCTCTGTATCTCTCTGTCTCAAGTAAATAAATAAAATCTTAAAAAAATTGGGGGGCTCATTAAGGGTAGTATTTATCTTTGAGAAATAATACTGAGAAGAAAGGAAAATAATTTTGTATTCTTTTTTTAAGATTTTATTTATTTATTTGACAGAGAGAGAGATCACAAGTAGGTAGAGAGGCAGGCAGAGAGAGAGAGAGAGAGAGGGAAGCAGGCTCCCTGCTGAGCAGAGAACCCGATGCGGGACTCGATCCCAGGACCCTGAGATCATGACCTGAGCCAAAGGCAGAGGCCCAACCCACTGAGCCACCCAAGCACCCTAATTTTGTATTCTTTATGATTTAATTCTTGCCATGTAGGTTTTTACTTTAATTTTTTTTTATGTTAATAATTTTTAAAAGTTTGGGGCACATGGGTGCCTCAGTTGGTTGAGTCCAACTTGTGATTTAGGTTCAGGTCATGATCTCATGGGTGATGAGATGGAGCCCCAAGTTGGGCTCTGTGCTTAGTGGGGAGTCTGCTTGAGATTCTCTCTCTGCCTCTGCTCTTCCCTCTACTTGCACATGGTTGCTATCTCTCTCTCTCATAAATAATTAACTCTTAAAAAATAATTTTTAAAAGTTTAAATATTTTAAAGAATATATATGCCATTAATGAGAGATAGTGGAATTAACCGAATCTTACAGAATTTTGGCACATTGGTCCTTCTGAAGCTCTGTGGCCAAGGCGGTGGCGGTGAGGGGGGCTTCCTCTGGGGAGAAGTTGCATGGCTATGACACAGACCCTCAGGCAGCATTACCTGGGAGCAAGCGCTTGTGGACTCCTTGCAGGATTATGGCCATGCGGAAAAAGGAGAAAGCCATGTAGAAGTTCCAGTTCTCAGGGGGAGGGATCTTCGCGTGACAGCAGTATATTCTGAGATACTCCTCTGCCGTAGGGATTCCCAGCTGAGTGAGATCACAGTCACGCAAACCTGAGGTGACAGACAGAACCATCTCTGTGAGGGCAGTCAGTGACCGCCCACTCCCTTGTGGCCGCAGGGATCTAAATTCTGAAAATCACTTCCTCCCTTGCCAATGAGCTTCATAGCTAGTTCACAGCCTCAGCTCTGTATTTCAGCAGCTCTTCTGCCCTCACGAGGCTGGGATCCCAGCATGAAGCTATGCACAAATCGGCCCTCAAAAGTTTCAGACTAAATTGGCAGTAAAGGCGGGGTGCCTGGGTGGTTCAGTTGGTTAAGCATCTGACTCTCGATCTCAGCTCAAGTCTTGATCTCAGGGCCATGAGTTCAAGACCCACACTGGGCTCCATGAGGGGCGTGGAGCCTACTAAAAAAAAGAAAAAAAAAAGGTCCTGCCAAATTATGAGAAAAAAATAATGTTTTTTTTTTTAGTAAAAAATTTTACTTTACAAATTATTTGTTTTTTACTAAAACAAATAATGTTTTTTACTGATTTGCTTCATTTGTAATCTTTTCATGGCTCAGAAGCATGTAGCACATTTTGTTCCTAGGATTTTGTCCAGGAGTATACATTTTTTTTTTTTTTAAGATTTTATTTATTTATTTGTTAGAGAGAGAGAGAGAGAGAGAGAGCACAGGCAGACAGAGTGGCCCGCAGAGGCAGAGGGAGAAGCAGGCTCCCTGCCAAGCAAGGAGCCCGATGTGGGACTCGATCCCAGGACGCTGAGATCATGACCTGAGCCGAAGGAAGCTGCTTAACCAACTGAGCCACCCAGGTGTCCCCAGGAGTATACTTTATAATATAGGCAATGTTATTCCTACAAAGATGTTCACTGCTTTTTTGTGAGGGCTTGGGGGACATAATATAAAAGAAATCAGAAATAAATTAAATTATCCAAATAGGAATCAAACATCTTGATTAAGTTAATTCTATTCAATAAAATCCTATTCCATGATTAAAAATGATGCTGTAGAAGAAATACTTAATGGCATGAAAACATGTCCAAAATATATAATGTGAAAAAAGGCAGGCCATAAAATCGTTGAATCACATTTTCATTTAGACAAACGTATATATGCATAAAGAAGGATGAAAATGTTGGCCATGGTCATCTCTGGGACTATCCACAACTTTAACTTTTCCTTTTGTTGTCCGTTGGCTGCAACATTTTAAAATAAACTTGTATTTTTAATTTAGAAAATTAAGTAGAAATTAGCTGTGTAAAAACACAAGAGGGGGTCTATGCACATATCCTTCTCACTTAAAATACACCCTATACCCATCTCCCCCTGCGGACAGAAATGCATTCCAAGTGCACTTTCCACCCAAACTACCGGACCTCAATTTCACTCACCCATCTCACCCATGCCATCAGCCATCACTGCTACTTTTGTGCCTCAGGTGCTTTGAGAATGGAGCTGCCTCTTCCCTCCTCCTTCCCCCTCCCCAGCAGTTCCTACCTCGAAGCAGGGAGCCTGGAAAACTGGATGGCAGGTAATGAGCCAGGCAGCTGAAGGCCACGTCTGCAAGGGGGTCGCCTAAGGTAGAGAGCTCCCAGTCAAGGACAGCAAGCACCTCGGCCTTCTCTGGGTGGAACAGCAGGTTGTCCAGCCTGAACAAGCCACAGAAGGAATGTAGAGAGACAGCTCTAAGGAAACTGAGCACTGGGGTCTGTTCTGTGCTGAGGGTCTTCCATTTGCTCCTCCCAGTGTCCTTCCCACCCTCTTAGCCCCTCCGTGCCCCTGTCCACTAGTTCCCCTGCCCTCTGGCTCAGGTGGACCCAGCCAATGAGGACACCAGCAGGAGCAGGAAGGGGGGCAGGTGGCTGAGGGGCTCTGTATTCCTCTCCCAGAGGCCAGTTTGGGTCAGGTAGCCCTCTCCACATGGCGATCCTCTCTGGGTTCTGGTAATTCCTCCTTCCCTGTGATGGGTTCCAACAGGTCTGCAAGTTCTTGGATATTCCTTCCACAAAAGGAAGAGTCTAATTCTCTGCTGCTTGAAGCCTTTGCCTTCTAACAAATAGAACAAGCAAGTAAGGCCAAGTGAATCCAGAGCCTCAGAATTCCTCCCAAACAGCCCTCTCTTGGAACGCACACCTTTGGAGCCCCGAGGACCCCCAGGGAAGAAGGCCAGCTCTCCAGAAGCTGTGATGCCGGAGCAACCATGCGGGGACCACAAGGAGACAAGAGAGGCCCAGGGAGCCCAGCTGTTCAGTCTTCTCTGCCCCAGTACCAGGCATGTGAGCGGCCCTCCAGGAGACTCTAGCCCCCAGCCTGACCACCACCCCAGCCGAAACAGACTGTGGATTCGTGAGCAAAACAACGGCTATCAGTCTGCAGCCATGTGGTTTGGGAGATCTGTATGTAGTCATAGTAACTGGAGCATGTGCGTGCACTTTCAAACCTGGGGGCAGTTAGGACAGCCCGCCATCATTACCAATTATCTGGCCCCAAATGTCACCAGGCCGAGGTGGAGAAACCCCGCCTTAGAAGGCCCACGCACAGGGAGATCCTTTGTAAAGGGAATCACTCTCAACTGTAAGTCAGGCTCAAGCCAGCTGCTTAATTTCCCCTTCAAGTGCCCTGCCCACCGTTTTTCACATCTAGACATTGACCGCTCCTCACAGACCTGAAGTTCCCGTGCACCACTGTCACCTTCTGTTGCTTGGGAAGATGGCGGGGCAGCCACTGGATGAGCCTCTCCATCGCCGGGATGGTGCCGGTCTCCGAGGCTCGATACTGCTTAATCCAGGTTTGCATCTGCTGTGGAATATAGTCCTCTGAGGGAAAGAGAATTCGAACATGGTAGGCCACTCGAACGTCCTATCCTCCAAAGGTTCCAGAAAGTAACCAGAACACTGAAAGCCCTGGTAATGCTCTCCTGATGACCGAGGCGTTTCTCACAGGACACCCCTGCCACCGTGGCTAGATCAGTGGGACGTGGGCATTGCTCCCAGCCACAAGGCCTGCGAGCCTGATCCCTGGCCTCTCAGACATCCTACCAGCTTCCTAACGGCCTTTAAGGAATCCCTTTTTGGCTAAACAACAGTGGTTGGCTAAGCACAGGGACTGGGGCCAGACTGCCTGGGTGTGATTCCCAGCTCTGCCATTCTCTGTCTTTGTGATCTCAGACACATCTCTTGACCTCTCTGTACCCCAGTTTTTCTTCATCAAAGAGACGCTCCTTAGAGTTGCTGGGAGGATGAAGTACATAAAGCCCCTGGAAATGTTCCTGGCATGTAGTAAGTTCCACGTGAGTATTTGCTATCATTACTTAGTTGCTTGCTAAGAAACCCAAGAGATTCTACCATTGAGAAACTTGTGAGTTCTGTCTGGGACTGGACACTGGAAGGAATTCCGCAGTCAGCTCGGCTCACAGTCAAGGTCTTCAATTGACGTAAACGCACCAAGCCTCCCTTGGTTCTGTGTGAACGTACGGACACTTCCATAGGACTATTGTGAAGGCTAACCGAAATCCCTCCGTAATGGGCCAAATACTGAGCTGCACAGAAGGCTGCTCGATTTGTCCTGATTTATTGTCAACTGACAATTATTAACTGTCCCTATTAATATAATTAATAAACATGTCAGGTCCCTGGCTCTAAGCCAAGCCCTCATTTCTCAGCTGAGAGAAAAATGGTCTGCAGAGGCTGATGGGTTTGGACACAAGGAAAGAAAGATCAGGTTCCTTCTGTGGAGTCCAACGCACAGCTGGACCATCCAGACACCTGCCCTTTGCAAGATCTAGCTGGGCCATGGGAAGTGGAGATCAAAGTCCACAGGAATTTAATCCAAAACAAATCAAGCCTTTAGAATTATAGAATTTACAGAAGACAGAAGTAAATAAAACTGTAAGGAAATAATCAAGATAAATATATAACACCACTGACTTGGTCTGTTAAAAATTTCATTGAAAAAAAGAGATGGGGGGGACTGTTCTGGATTCTTTGATCAGATCCCGATTTTGGGGGAGGAACTCATTTATAAAAGATTTAAGGGGAGGGGGGCGCCTGGATGGCTCAGTTAAGCATCCGACTCTTAATTTTGGCTCAGGTCATGATCTCAGGATCCTGCGATCAAGCCCCACACTGGCTACACGCTCAGTGCAGAGTCTGCTTGAGATTCTCTCTCTCCTTCTGCCCCCCCTTCTCTCTCTCTAAAAGAAAGAAATCATTTTTAAAAAGATATAAGGGGATAATTGATGAAATGTATCTGAATATGGAGTGGGCTTTAAATATTCAGGGAAAGTTATAAATTTTCTTTAATGTTAGAGTAGTATTAAGAATCGTCCTTATTTTTAGGAAATGCATACTGAAGTATTTAGGAGTCAAGTCTCTACAGCTTTGTTAAATATATAAACATATATATAGAAAGAGACAGAAGGAGAGGGAGAGGGAAAGAGAAGCGAATATGGCAAAAATTAACCCCTGTTAAAATTAGTAGTGGGGATATGTAGTTATTCATTGTATTATTTCACATTTCTGTAAGTTTGAAAATTATAATAATAAGTTAAATACAAAAACCATAGGAACTGAGCTGGGCGCCTGGGTGGCTCAGTTGGTTAAGCGTCTGACTCTTGGTTTTGACTCAGGTCATGATCTCAGGGTTGTGGGATAGAGCCTTGCCTCAAGATCCACGCTCAGCAAGGAGTCTGCTTAAGGATTCTCTCCCTCTGCCCCTCTCCTAGCTCACATGCAACTATGCGCACTCTCTCTCTCTCTTTCTGCCTAAATAAATCTTTAAAAAAGAAACACACAGGGACGCCTGGGTGGCTCAGTTGGTTAAGTGGCTGCCTTCGGCTCAGGTCATGATCCCAGCGTCCTGGGATCGAGTCCCACATCGGGCTCCTTGCTCAGCAGTGAGCCTGCTCCTCCCTCTGCCTCTGCCTGTGCTTGCGCTCTCCCTCTCTCTAACTAATAATAATAAAAAAAAAAATCGTAAAAAAAAAAAAAAAAAGAAACACACACACAGGACCTGAGCTTTTGTGAAAGGAGCCTTTCAGGAAATCTCTTATATTGGGGTGCCTGGGTGGCTCAGTCGGTTGAGCATCTGACTTAATTTAGGCCCAAGTCATGATCTCAGGGTTGTGAGATCAAGCCCCACATTGGACTCCATGCGTAGTGCAGAGTCTGCTTGTCCCTCTCCCTCTGCTCCTCTCCCCGCTTTCTTTCTCAAATAAATAAATAAAATCTTAAAAAAAAAAAAAAAAGGAAAATCTCATATATGGTTTTGGGACCTCCCACCCCAAACACCAACCAGCGCTGCACACATTCTCTTCTCATGGGAAACAGATGCAGCTGCCCCTGTCTCTGGCTCTGTTGGCCACTGGTTGCTATCAGGCCTGCCAAGTCACTGAAACATTTTTCCTCAAGCAGACTGCCCCTCTGGGATAAGGAAAGAGGATTAAGTGCTCCCTGTAGGTCACTGGTGGTAGAAAGGTTCTTTGTGGTAACTGGACTGTACCTAAAGGATCTTTGTCAAAAGTGCCTCTTTTTCTTTTTAAAGATTGATTTTATTTATTTATCTACTTATTTATTTGTCAGAGAAAGAGTACACAAGCAAGCAGAGTGGCAGGCAGCGTCAGAGAGAGAAGCAGGCTCCCCGCTGAGCAAGGAGCCCGATGCAGGACTCGATCCCAGGATGCTGGGATCATGACCTGAGCCGAAGGCAGCTGCTTAACCAACTGAGCCACCCAGGCGTCCCATCAAAAGCTCCTCTTAATTAGAAATCATGTTTGTGTGCAATCTCTCTCTTTCTTATTTTTTTAACAAACGTGAATATGTGCTCTTGAATAGATAACATATACACATGGCTTGGAATAAAGTGACAGAAGGGCATACAGTAGTCTTTCTCCCACCCCCTGCCGGCCACTCAGCTCTTTTTCCCAAAGGCAACCCACGTGATGAGTTTTGTAGAGATAATCACTTGTGCAAGCAAATATTTAAATGTATTCAAATATGTAAATTTATTCAAATATGCCAGCCTGTGCATAAATGGTGGTATCTATTTATAGCCAATGCCCTGCCCAGCAGCTGGATTCCTGACATCACCAGAGAAATTGCAGGTTTCCTGAAAAGGGAGCGCTGATGCGTCCGTGGCCGGATCAGTGAACCTGAAGCAGGATGAAGCTGCTTTATGCTATCAAGCTCAAAACATGGCCCGTGGCCTAGGATGCTGGCGGCCCTTGGCTCACATGAGATCACATCAGATTTCTGCTCTGCCTCTTTGCGCTAAGAGGTCAGTGAAAAGAGCATCAAAACAGTCTCCTTTAAAAGTAAAAGGCAAAGGATCCAGTCAGCACAGAAGCTGCTGTCTATCCAGGGCAGGACATCACACTGCCCATCACTATACCTGCCTGAGGCTTTACCTTCATTCAAAGCACAGGGACAGCCGCCACCTGTGAGGGAAGGAGTGCAGGACATTTTTTTTTTTTTTTAACCCAACCTTTACTACCTTACTATTGAGAAAACTATAACAAAGTAAGGTGACTTGCCCAAGGTCCCTGACAAATTAGCATCCAAGTTCTGCTCCAGTGCTCTTTCCATCTTGAAACATGGATTAATATGGACAACATGTGTTGTCTTTGCCTACTGGCCTGGCCTTTTTACTGGTGATGAGGGCTGCCCGATAAAATACAGGATGCCCAGTTAAATGTGAATTTCAGATAAACAACAAATAAATTTTTATTTCCAAATGTGGTGGAGGGAAACCCACACTGAGTTGGTATCCTTAGTCAACAGGTTAGAATATGGGGGGGATGGGAGCACCTGGGTGGCTCAGTGGTTAAGCTTCTGCCTTCAGCTCAGGTCATGATCTCAGAGTCCTGGGATGAGCCCTGCATCGGGCTCTCTGCTCGGTGGGGAGCCTGCTTCCCCGACCCTCTCTCTGCTTACTTGTGATCTCTCTCTGTCAAATAAATAAATAAAATCTTAAAAAAAAAAGAATATGGGGGGGATGAATCTGGCTGTCCCTGGAAGGGATGGGGGAGTACCACCCTCAATTTGGGCTGGGAGGTCAGCAAGCTTTCTCTTTTGTAGCAAAATATTTCAAACTGATTACTTGTGGGGACTCAGCTCATGTGCCTGTGGAGAGGTGGAACTTTAGGTGACTTGGCAGAAAGGGCAGGAGGTTGATGTACACGGGAGATGTACACAGGAGACTGCAGCTTCTGATGTGGTCCTACCGAAAACACATTTTGGCTAAAGGCAGAGAAAGAAAATACAGCTTAGCTGGGAGGTTCTTTTTGACCAGAGCCAAGCATACATACTGATTAAGAGTCAGATACTCTTGAACTTTCCCGGGCAGAAAAAGTGAAATTCTTTGGCTCGTGCTAAAGTTGATGCATGGAGACAGTGGTGATGGTGGTTTTCAAATTATGTGTGTTTGTCAAATATATAGAATGTTACACTTCAATACATCTGACTTCAAAAAAACAAAAACAAAAACAAGGAAGGAAAAAAACTGACAATAACAATGAGGACGAGGAGCAACTGGAACTCTCAGACAGTAAAAGACAAGCAGGAACACACTCTACCAACAAAATGCCTTGGCACAATGGCATTTTAAAAGTCTACCCCTGTTGAAAAGAATATTTAGGGTAAAGAGTATAAAACAGAAGAAAGTATCTTTTTTTT
>ML107574.1:23817-35916 GCA_003697995.1 Taxidea taxus jeffersonii | reverse complement strand
TTTTTTTTTTTTTAATGATTTTTTAAAAAATTTATTTGACAGAGATCACAAGTAGGTGGAGAGGCAGGCAGAGAGAGAGGAGGAAGCAGGCTCCCCGCTGAGCAGAGAACCCGATGTGGGGCTCAATCCCAGGACTCTGCGATCATGACCTGAGCCAAAGGCAGAGGCTTAACCCACTGAGCCACCCAGGCGCCCCAGCCATTTAGTTTTTACACTAAATTAATACACCATAAATAAGACAATAAAAGTAATTTTTTTCTTTTATTTTTATATTTTATTAAAGATATATTTGTGTGTGAGAGAGAGAGAGAGAGAGAGAGAGACAGTCAGTGGCATGCAGGGGTGGGGCAAAGGAAGAGGGAGAGAATCTCAAGTAGACTCCCTACTGAGCAAGAAGCCTGACTCTGGGCTTGATCTTTCCACTCTGAGATTATGACCTAAACAGAAACCAAGATGATGCTCAACCTAGTGAGTCACCCAGGAGTGACAATAAAACTAATTTTCAATGTAATTTCTGTAACTATAGAATGCAACTTGCTTTTGAATACTTGCAAAATTTTGGATTTGCGTATGGATTCTGGGGATTCACTACTATTATTCAAACATTTTATAAGTACACTTATTTTAATGTAGTGTCTTTCCTGAAAACAATTTATATTTTTCTCTTAATCCTTTTCAACTGTTTAATCTTACAATTATCTGCTTGTATTTCTTCTTTCTGCTATTCATTGGAATTCTGTTAAAATAGCAAGACTCGAAACATAGCGTATGTCCACCACCAGCGACTGACTGGTTGAATAAGCTACACAATGAAGTCTCAGCGACTGCAAAAAGAACCACGAACACCTCGACATACTACTGCAGAGAAATCGCCAGGGTGGGTTTTTCCGTGAATAAAGCAAGATGGGTATCCAGAATAGGCAAATGTTTACCAGTTTATTTAAGAATGATGAAAGTCAGAAACAGCCAGATGGAAAAGATGCATAAGGCGAGGAACTTGGGAAGGGGGGCAAAGCTTCCATACCCTCTGGGAGTGCCCTGCATTTCCATGTGTTCACCAACCTTGAAGCTCTTATTGCTTGTATTTCTTATGTTTATCCTCTATTCTACTAATTTTCTTTCAACACAGTACCTCATTGTTTCTCATTATTATTTTTTTATTGATGTCAAACTCACACTTTAAAATGATTGAATTGAAAGAATTTAAAATGAATTTAATATAAAACTACCTCTTTTAAAGCATCCAGATAAGTGGCATTTAGTATATTCAGTGTTGTATAAACACCACCTCTCATTCCAAATCATCTTCATCACCAAAAGAAAACCCTGTGTTACTATGTTTTTAGTAGCTTTTCTGAAGTTACTGTTTTTAATTTTGGTGTTCCTTTTTTTTGCAAGATGCAATGCCTCTTTAAGAACTTTTCTCCAAATACTACTTGTAACAGTTGGGGTTGCACCTTCTGGATGCTACTTCTATTTTTATTGTTCTATTATTATGTAAAACTATTTCCAGAGATCATAGTAAAACCTTTCCTCTTTTCTTAGAATGTGAATTCTTTTTGTATTGGGTAATCCTTTCTACACTGATTTGATGCAGGTAATTATTTTCTTGCATCAGTGTCAAATTACTCAAAATAGTGGTGTGTAAACTATCTGGCTGCCAGCCTGTTTGTCTACCTGCCTACCTAGCTATTGACTGAGAAACAATTCAGTAAAAGAGTGTATGTTTACTGGACAGATTTTTTTCTATTGAAAATGAGTCTAGTGGGCTCCTGGATGGCTCAGTGGGTTAAAGCCTCTGCCTTGGGCTCAGGTCATGGTCTCAGGGTCTTGGGATTGAGCCCCACATCGGGCTCTTTGCTCAGTGGGGAGCCGGCTTCCTCCTCTATCCCTGCCTGCCTCTCTAACTACTTGTAATCTCTGTCTATCAAATAAATAAAATCTTTTAAAAAAAAGGAAAATGAATCTAGCTTTATTTAATCAAAGTCTGTTCACCAATAAACTGTGATCTCTGGAAAAGCAGGAATTGTATATTTCTGGGTATTTCATCTCCAACACCTTGCTGGTGGGGAGCATACTATATATTTAATCAATAATTTATTGAATACATGAATGATTCTCCAAGGAAAAATGCATAGCTTTAGATCCTGGCATTCTTTATTTAAAAACTAAGTATTTTGAAAAGTGTCATTTTGGAGGGGGCCACTAAAATACTAAAATCTGTGAATAATTGAGAAGATACAATAGAATGATGTAAAAATTTTCTTCTATAAATTATATCCTTGGCCATATTTAAAAATTAGGTGCAGATTTTTCATTATTGACTGCTGGTGTTACTTAATCCCCTATTATATTTTATGCCTTCACACATGACTTCATTTGTGTCCTTTTGCCTGAAGCTCTTTCCCACAGATACCTCATTTTCAAGATTTCATTCCAGGTTCACCATCTCTGGGGACACTTTTCTTTCTCCCAGTTCTGGCAAGAATTGATCTTAATACCATAACTTGTGAACATTTCTAATAAAGCACATATATAGCAATTATTTATTTATCTTTCTCCTCTTACTACTCTAAGTAGCAACTTAAGAGCAAGGGTCAGGTAATTTTTCTCTTTATAATCCTGGTGTCTATATATTAAATATAATTAAAGTTTCTATTGGTTAGGTGAGTAAATAAAGTAGGTAGAGAAGAAGAAAAGGCTACTTTATAATTCAAAGAGGATGGTACAATAAAGACCTTTAAATACCAAAAGAAAGGATGATTAAACGTTTCAGTGCTTTATTTCTATGTTCAGTCCTCATTTATGAACATGCTGAAGTTTAAACTCTTACTTATAAGTAAATGAACAAGACATTAGTCATATCATTTAAAAATCTTTTGAACTACTCATATTACTTACGTAAACTTGAGCTCTGTATTTGACAAGGCAGTTGGCACCAGTTTCAGGGTTAAACTTAATTTCAAAGTCATAACCTTTGGAATTTTCAGCACCCTTAGGGATAAGTTTTAATTTTCTGGCCAACTTATGATACTCTGCTAATTGTGTTTCAATCTGCAAGAAGAGAACACAAAAAGAAACATTAAAGTAAACCAAACAGCCCCTTTCCATATGGTTTTCAATTGGCATTTCTGCAATTATACATAAAAATTACAGTATTTTTTGTAGTTTAGTAATTTGGTTTATTTTAGTAGTAAGGGTGGTAGTTTTAAAATACAAAGAATGATTTTATTCACACTAAATCTGTAGGATAATTTAAAAATTGTAATTAATTAGTAAGTAATATACTACTCTTCTTTCACTTACTGGATAGTTTGGAACGAGAATCCATATTTAGGTATTAATTAAAATTTACTTTTTAAACTGTCAGAGAAATTATGAAACCAAACAAACCTTGGTATCATCAATATACAAAATAAAACATTTCATTTCTCCAAAATAAGTGAAATGCAATCATATAAAATGACAAATGTCATTTTAACAAAAAATATTTTAATAACAATTCCATATTTCCCGGTCTCCTTCCTTTCCTTCAGGGCTCTATTCAAATTATATCATCAGAAAGGCTTTTGCTTTATATTTCTCAATCCTCTTTATTTTTATTCATAGCACTTACTAATACCTGACATATTTATTTATTTACTTTCACTGTAAGCTCCATGAAAGCAGTCCCCTCAGGACTCAGAACAGTGCTTGGCCTTAGGAGGTACCCAGTATTTGATTAAATAAATGAATTTGCAGAGTCTAGACAATTTATTTTCATACTATTTCCTCCATTTCATTTTCTCACTGTTGTTACCTATCTATTAAACTGAAGACTTTGAGTGAAAGAATGCAATGGGGGAAGAGCACCTACTGAAACTTAATTTGTAATTTCCAAAAATTTATCAGCTCAAAAGCAAGGCTACTTACATACTACACTTATGATTTTTAAAAGTTATTTATTTATTCACTTAAGTAATTTCTACACTGAAAGTGGGCTGAAACTCATGACCCCAAGATCCAGAGTTGCAAGATCTTCAGATGAGTTAACCAGGTGCCCCACATTTAAGATTTCTTACTAATGAATCAGGAAATAATTTCAACTACTCAATTTGTAATATAGTAGCTCTCTAGGGATTACTAAAATGTGTAAGCTCTGTTTGTCCTTATACTAAATGGTTTTATAGGTGTTGCTTCTGTTCTTCACTATAAGTTTATTTATCTGAATGAAAACAGCTTTCACAAGCCCATGCACTTTACCATGTCTAACTGCAGGTAGAGCAAATGTGTGGCACATTTATGCTCATACTGAACTACTCTTTCTAAATGAAAAATTACATATGTAGGTGTGCAAAATACAGATTTTTAAAAAAAATTTTTATGTATTTATTTGACAGACAGATCACAAGTAGGCAGAGAGGCAGGCAGAGAGGAGGAAGCAGGCTCCCCGCCGAGCAGAGAGCCTGATGTGGGGCTCGATCCCAGGACCCTGAGATTATGACTCGAGCTGAAGGCAGAGGCTTTAACCCACTGAGCTACCCAGGCACCCCCAAAATACAGATTTTTAAAAATATAAAAGAGTTAAAACCTGACTAAAAAACTATTTGTATTATGCCTATAATGTACTTTATAAGGCGACCAGGATGAAAAACCAATATAGTACCTTTGGACAAAAAGAGATGCTTTGTTTGAACTACTTTTTTCATTTTAACAACAGTGATAAATATTTTTAAGAAATAACGTACTAAGGAAAGTGCTGGCACTAATATGATTAAAAAAAAACACATTACCTTTGGAGCAAAACAGAGACTTTCTCAGTAAGGTATCTTTCTCAGTAAGGTATACATTTTATTTTATTTTAATTTTAATTTTAATTAATTAATTTATTTTTTTTGGAGGTATACATTTTAGTACTAAACCTACCAATAAACAAACATTATAACTGAAAATACTAGGGTAAAAAACTCCAAAGGTTAATTTTGAAAGTCTCTAGTTTATTTTTTCCATTAAAAAAAAAAAGAGAGCCCTTTGAAAAACACATTTTATTGCCTTCTCTTAAAAAAAAGAGTCTTAAATAACTTTTCTTAAGAATGCAATAGTGTTGGGATGCCTGGGTGTCTCAGTTGGTTAAGCAGCTGCCTTCGGCTCAGGTCGTGATCCCAGCATCCTGGGATGGAGTCCCACATTGGGCTCCTTGCTTGGCGGGGAGCCTGCTTCTTCCTCTGCCTGCCTGTGCTCGATCTCTCTCTCTCAAATAAATAAATAAAATCTTAAAAAAAAAAAAAAAGAATGCAATAGTGTATATAGCAGAAAAGATTACTTTGGAATTATTTGATAACGAAAGTTTTATTTGGTTCCTAGATAACCTGTTAACTTATTGTTGTTTTAGAATACATTGGTGTCACATGCATGATTACACTAGATCATTAAGAAAAAGTTCATATCTACTGAGAGTTACATTAAAAAGAGTAAAGAGGGGTGCCTGGGTGGCTCAGGGGGTTAGGCCTCTGCCTTCGGCTCAGGTCCTGGGATTGAGCCCCGCATCAGGCTCTCTGCTCGCTGGGGAGCCTGCTTCCTCCTTTCTCTCTCTGCCTGTCTCTATGCCTACTTGTGATCTCTGTCAAATAAATAAATAAAATCTTAAAAAAAAAAAATAAAAAGAGTAAAGAGTGCACAGCTAGCAAGAAGTATAGCAAGCAGAAGTATAGAACATTTATAAAGGATTGCCAACAAAATAAGGATAATCTTTAATTATCTAGAAATTCATATGGCCAGTATGCCCACTTTCTCAACAATGTTGGCTAAAAGGATAATGTGCTACCTATAAAACTGAAATGAAGGGGTGCCTGGGTGGCTCAGTGGGTTAAAGCCTCTGCCTTCGGCTCAGGTTATGATCCTGGATCCTGGGATCGAGCCCAGCATTGGGCTCTCTGCTCAGCAGGGAGCCTGCTTCCACCTCTCTCTGCCTGCTTCTCTGCCTGCTTGTGATCTCTGCCTGTCAAATAAATAAATAAAATCTTAAATAAACAAACAAAAAACTGAAACGAAGTCAAGTAATTTGGTTCTGGTGAAGGTCACTAGTGACAGATGTTACAGAATCTGACAGAAACTATTAAATCCCCTTATTGCATTTGACACTGCTAATTACTTTCTGACTTCCTTTCTCAGTTTCTATCCTCTTGATCTTTCTGGCTAGTCCTCAGTTACTTTTAGGCCTCTCTTGAGGAACCTTTGTCCACTTTAAGATGCTGGTGCTCCCTTCCTCCTGTGTATTCTTCCTTGGTGAATTCATCTACCCTGTGGTTTCAGTCACAATACATACTGATTTTTACTTCATCTACATTGCAAACCCTCATATTTTATGCTGAGGTTCAGACTCAAAGAAAAACAGCCTGTTAGATATGTTCACTTGGATGCCCCATGGACATAACAGGTCCAGCATACCATCCCTATTCCTGACTGGCCACTTCTCTTCTATTTTGGAGTGAGCACCAAGCCAGACACGGTGAATGCACCCATTTTCTTTCATCAGGTCTTATTCACTCTACCTCCTAAGAGCACCTCCTAAGTAGTCAGAATCTACCTACTTTTTTGAATCTCCACTAGCACTATCTAAATCTTGCTCATAACTTCTTACTGCATTACTGCCACAGATCCTTATCTGTTTTGCTCCCTTCCAATCCATTTTTCATATGACCAAAAATGAGATCTTTCTGAAATGTCATATGTTTACAAATCTTAAGGGCTTCTTGGAGCTTTCAGGATAAAGTCCAAACTTTCAAATACGAAAAGAATCATTATTGTCTGGTATATGATTTTCTCTTGAATTTTCTCTTTTGGTGTGCCCCTAGCCCCTGCTATTAAGTTCCAGCCATATGAAAAGATTCTGATGCCAGAGTACAACACAATATTTTCTTTCTGAGCTTTCCCATATACTTGTTTGCTGACTCCCCTACCCTTGCCAAGATAACTCTTACTTACACTTCCCAATTCAGTTCAGGTGTTACCTCTTCAAGGAAACCTTTCTAAAAATTACCTCATACAACTTTCCACACCACAAACACTACATCTGGGTTAAGAATACTGTATGTTTCCTCAATACCCTGTGCAAACATTTTTTAGAGGTCTGATATCATGGTCTCATATCAACTAGATTGGAAGTTTCTTGAGGGGAGAGTCTGTCTTTTTATCTTTATTCTTCTGAGCTCACCATGGGAAGTGGCACACAGCAGATGTTAAACAAATGTTTGAATGGTGAATAGGTATATGAAGGATGACTCATATCCTCTTCTAGAATAAAAGGCATGTGATTTATGAATATTATTTTCATGGACTTAGAGACATTTTTGCTTATTTCTTGGCTCACTGCTAAAAAATACAGACTACCTTAAATCTGATGGAGAGAAACTGGGGTGTTATTGGAAGTGACATGTGTGTTTTAGGGATGAATTTTAGTAAAATGTCAATGCTAAAGCTTAAACTCTTTAGCCAATTTATTCTACCCCCTCAGTTTTTAATAGGGGTAGACCTTTATGAATGTCAGCTCTAAGTTGCCACTCTGGAAATGGGATGACATACCGCCTCTTTTCCTCTGGCATATTTTAGCTCTTCATTCCATAACTGCTGTTGTTCAGCCTCTAGGTCCTTCGTTAATTTATTAATGGTCTGTTGCAATTCATTTCTTTCATGATTTATTCTTTCGATGTCTGCAACTGAGTACTTCTGGTTATCGACAATATTCTGTAGGCGAGTATTCTCCTGTTTCATTGTTTCATATTCTAGTTCTGCATTGAAGAAAACAATTTTGTTAAGTTCTTTCAATTCCTACAAAGAAATTGACGCTGTTATATATTTATTTTTCAAACACTGTTGAGCCAGATTTTAATTTTTTTTTTAACTCAGTCTCTACACCCAACGTAGGGCTCAAACTCACAACCCCAAGATCAAGAGTGGCATGTTCTACTGACTAAGCCAGTCATGCACCCTGATGCCATTATTGAATAGACTTGATTAATATGTCTAAATTTCCAAGTTTTATACATGTATATTTTTCTCTTCTCATTTGGGGGATGATTCTATTTGATCTCCCTTTGTTAATAACATTTCTTAAAGATGATACAAGTAAAATTTATGTTAGAAACTTACTTTCCTATTGGCTTGCATGATTTTCAGAAAGTGCTACATGAAAAAAATATGGCCCCACACATAATGATTAAGAATTATTATACTTAAGGGATGCCTGGGTGGCTCAGTTGGTTAAGCAGCTGCCTTCGGCTCAGGTCATGATCCCAGCGTCCTAGGATTGAGTCCCACATCGGGCTCCTTGCTTGGCAGGAAGCCTGCTTCTCCCTCTGCCTCTGCCTGCCACTCTGTCTGCCTGTGCTCGCGCTCTCTCTCTCTCTCTCTCTAACAAATAAATAAATAAAATCTTTAATAAAAAAAAAAGAATTATTATACTTAAGAAGGATAGTCTGCCAATATTCAGTTCAAATGCTTTTTATACTCCAGCATGATTCTCTGCAATAAGTAAAAAAACTCACAAATTTTTCACAAATATAAAAATATTTATATTCAAATACATCACTTTATTCTTATTCATGGACATTTTCAGTAGTTTGGCCAAATAGTAAGTAACTACGGTGGTTACGTTCTTGCTCTACTTACAAAACATTTTTTAAAAATTATTTTTATTTATTTATTTGACAGACAGAGATCACAAGTAGGCAGAGAGGCAGGCAGAGAGAGAGAGGAGGAAGCAGGTTCCCTGCTGAGCAGACAGCCTGATGCGGGGTCAATCCCAGGACCCTGAGATCATGACCTGAGCCGAAAGCAGAGGCTTTAACCCACAGATCCACTCAGGCGTCCCCCCAATTTTTAAAAAAAATATTTATTTGAATGAGTGTCAGTACAGGTGGGAGGGACAGAGGGAGAGAGAGAGAGAGAATCTCAAGCAGACTCCACACTAAGTGCAGAGCCTGATGTGGGGCTCAATCTTGATCCCAGGACCCCAAAATCATGACCTGCGCTGAAACCAAGAGTCATATGCTTAACTGACTGCACCACCCAGGCGCCCTTCTATTTACCAAAATTTACAAGCAAGAATGAGTATATTATTGTACTAAGACAAAATGATACTTACAAACAGCAAATGATTATGCAAAGGGCAAGAAAAGTTATCAAACTTAAAATATTTGGGGTTATATAGAATGGTATTTTCCAACCTTTTGTTATTCATAGCTTATAAAGAATATGATAGTACTTTTAAGCAGGCTGGAATAGATGGATGAGAATATGCATGACTGAATGGGCCAGACAATCATTCCATGGGTTTACAGGATCAAGATCTTGACTTTGTTATAACTCATTTGTAGCATTGTACGTGGGAAGTTCCACACTTGAGTTCAAAATAAAAATAGATGAAGTAAAACATTATATATCACAGGAATCTGCACAAAAAATCCACAATGTACATCCATCCATCTATCTTTCTCTCACTTTTCCTTCCTATCTATCTCTATATCTATTTATATCCAGACAGTTTAATTAGGTCTCTTTGATTCTTGGCCGTGAGTGACTTTAAATAATCATGAAAGGGGTGCCTGGGTGGCTCAGTGGGTTAAAGCCTCTGCCTTCGGCTCAGGTCTTGATCTCAGGGTCCTGGGATTAAGCCCCACGTTGGGCTCTCTGCTCAGCAGGGAGTCTGCTTCCCCCTCTCTCTCTGCCTGCTTGTGATCTCTGTCTGTCAAATAAATAAATAAAATCTTTAAAAAAAATCATGAAAGTTAAAATGCTCAGAATAAAAATATCTTAGGTTAAGTTACAAAAGTTATTATCTCAAACTAAATCAATCTGGAATGTAAATGATGGCTAAAGTATCTCTCTCACCTCTTTAGCTTGCAATTATGGGGAAAGAAATTCTCACAAGAAAAGTAGGAATATGAAAATTCTTTTGATAAATACCAATAAGGAAGACAGATATTATAAAGTATTGACTTAATTGCATTACAAATATATTTTTTCAAAAATATTTTATTTGTCAGAGAGTGAGAGTGAGCACAGGCAAGGGTAGTGGCAGGCGGAGGGTGAAGCAGGTACCCTGCTGAGCAAGGAGCCTAATGTGGGACTCGATTCCAGGACCCTGGGATCATGACCTGAGCTGAAGGTAGATGCTTAAGTAAATGAGCCACCCAGGCATCCCTGCCTTACAAATATTGTTATAATAAAAAATTAGTCTATAGCTTCTTGTCATCACGGAAAACAAGCATTAGGGGCCAAGTGTAAATTATTTAAGGCTTGGTTTAGAGAAAATCTAATATATGTAATCAGAATTATTTGGAAAAAATAAGCTGATTTAAGCAAATATTCCATATAATTATTATCTTTGATTTGACAGATGGTTAATATTATATAGACTAAGCATTAAATCAAATATCCTAAGGACTATCTACACAAATCCTATGTGGGACAAACACAATCTATAAAATCCTAGAATAAAACTGAAGTGGACAAGCACCTAGAAAAGTAGTACAATAGGTCCATAGGATTATTCATTTTGTAAAGTGCCATCCAATGGCTCTGTGATTTATGAATACTCCCCTCTGCTTGCCTTCTGACAGTACAGAAATATCAATCCATGTGTTACAGTATTTTTAATTTTACAGTTATGACTGATATGTGCTTATGAAAAACAAGGTTAGGAACTCACAGGATATAAACACACTTTCTTTAATTGGGCTTTTGCTTCCAAAGAACTGAAGTACTTTCATCTTTCCATCTTATTTTTTCAATCAGCTTAAGTTGCCAAGTGGTTTAGGAGGTAGTAGTAATAAGACAATTGTAGCAGACTGAAGCCAGGAGAGGTTTAAGAATCTGGCTTATTAATTACAAGGCAGAATATATATTTATATCAAGCATACGTTTTTAGATTAGGTCCCTCTTGGCTTTAAAAAAATCAGACAACTGAGAACATGTTAGAAGGTGTAGTAGGTTGAATAATGGTTACCCAAACATATGAAATCCTAAATTTGTAAATATTTCCTTATTTGGAAAAGGGTTTTTGCAGATATGATTAAATATTTTGAGATGAGATTATCTCTTCTCATTATTATGCCCTGGATTATCCAGTGGTCCTAAATGACATCATAAATGTTCTTAAAAGATAGAGGCTGAGAGAAATAAACACAAACAGAAGAGGAGATGCACATACAGAGAAAAGGCAATGTGAGGATGAAGGCAGAAATTGGAGCGACATGGCCAAAAGCTCAGGAATACCATCAGGAAACAGAAGCTGGAAGATACAAGGAATGAATTCTCTAGAGTCCTTGGAGTAAGTTTGGTTGTGCTAAATTTTGGACTTCTGGCCTTTAGAACAAATTTCTATTATTCTAATCTACCAATTTTGTGTTATTTTTCAATAGCAGCCTCAGAATACTAATACATATAGAAGGCATTGAAAACTTGGTGGCCTGCTATAGCCTTCACCGTTAAAGAAAAAATGATATGGATGACAAAGTTGTCTGTGTATGTGATAAACCCCAGGCAGGTACCCATTCCAGTCTGAATGTCCTCTTTTAGCATTGGTTGTGCTTACCTACTCTAGAGATTTCTTCATCAAGACCATTCAGTTTCTGTTCAAGAATGGCTGAATGAGACTCCAAATTGCTCATGTATGCCTGATATTTTTGAACATCTGCTTGTAAGGAAGTTTTCAATTTTCTCAATGACTCCAGACGATTCTTTAAAAGAAAAAAAATATTCTAATTGATAACGATTCCTTTACTTGAAAATAACACAGTATTATTTAAATTCATCTTAGAGAAAGGTGTATTAATATTTTCTATCCCTTTTAGAAGGAGCCAAAGAACTAAAAGGGAACTTTGCTGTTATTACCTAATTAAGAAGATGTACTTTTCAGGAAGTCAGTTTGGGATACAAAAAGTCAAGGGCCAGACGAAAAAGCACAAACATTTAAAATCTGATGTTTTACAGAACAGTTTAGGCAATTCAGTAATATTAATACCCTAAATAAAATTAGGTATCTGGATATTATCATCTAGCTTTTAGAAAGCTCTTAGAATACAGTACATTATATAAACACACTTATCGCCATTCCCTTTT
>ML107574.1:0-18817 GCA_003697995.1 Taxidea taxus jeffersonii | reverse complement strand
GGACTCGATCCCATGACCCTGAGGTCATGACCTGAGCTGGACACTTAACCAACTGTACCACCCAGGTGCCCCACTTAGTTAACATTTAAAATTTCTATGCCTACTCGATTTTAAGAAATTACAATGTGATTCCAAGAATAAATTTAAGAAAAAAATTCAGTTTTAAAAGTTTTTCGGGAAGCAAAAAGACAAACTCTACAAAAGACTATATTAATTTTTTAAAAAAGATTTTCATTTATTTTTGGGAGAGATAAAGAGAATAAGAGAGCATGAGCAGCAGGGAGGGACAGAGAGAGAAGCAGAGCCCCCATTGAGCAGGAAGCCTGAGGTGGGGCTCCACCCCAGGACCCTGGGATCATGACCCAAGCCAAAGGCAGACAACTGACTGAACCAAAGGCAGACAATTGACTCAGCCATGCAGGTGCCTGACTGTATTAATTTCAATAGTGACACAATTAAAATACCAAGATAACTAATGTTTGTGGTAATGTAAGGTACCTTATTATGCATAATTCCATCTTCAGTTTCTTCTCCCCAAGGCTGTCCATCATCAAATAAAGGTGAGCTTTCTTTCATGGCATTATGTAACTAATAAGTAAACAAGCAACATATTTAAGTTGACGAAATATGAGAAAAACACATAGCTTTCATGTTTTGCAACATTTGTTTTAGTGTCATTTTTAGAAGCATGTACATTATTGCATGGCTGAAAGTCTCTAGAGAGATCATATTATTGAGCATTAAAATGTAATCCTTTTGATATTTTAGCAACTTAAGCCTTTAGAATTAAAAAAGGATGGATTCCATATTTACTTCTATAAAATATGCTGATGTTTATACTACTATTAATTCATTGAGAGCATATATACATGTTTTGATGCAACTCTGAGAATCTAAAAAAAAAGCCTGCCATATTAAAGGCAAACCAAAAAGGATTATTCTTCTTTTATATGAACTCAAATTTGGTGCTTAAATGATATCTATAGACTCCTTCAGTATGTATAAATATGAACTTCAGATTGATCACAATATGAAATATTCAGAAACGCAACTGTTAAAGCTTGAAAGTGATAACAGATAATATATTACAGCAAAACAGATGTTTATAGTAGTAAGCCAAAAGGAAAATGGCTAAGGGTTTTTAAGGCAAAGAAATTCCATTTTGGAACATCTATTTTTATAAATTGTTTTAAAAATACAACTTTCCAAACATGAAAAAATCACTAGAAAATGTAAATGAAACTGCTATGAAATATAAACATATAAATGTGTATCTGGTATAAGGTACAGCAAGGTTCTAAGAGAAGTACCATGCATTAGGAATGAAAAAGGAATGTGGTTTCTACTAAAAATATTTCATTAAATTTTCTTATCCTAGGACTTACATATCAGATTCCTAAGTTCTTAGCCCAGAGTTGCTCGCCATATCTATTTCTATCCTGTTCCAAAGACACTCATATAAGACTTTTTGTACATCTAAGGTGAATGCAGGCAAACTCTATTAACTCATCTTTTACGACTTCTTCCTTTGACAAGGCCTCAATAATCAGATTTTTAAAAATTTATTTATTTTTAAAGATTTTATTTATTCATTTGAGAGTGATACAGAGACGGAGAAAGAGAGAGAGAGCACAAGCAGGGGGAGAGGCAGAGGGAGAAGCAGACTCCCGCAGACTCCTGACATGGGGCTTGCTTGATCCCAGGACCTGGAGATCACGACCTGAGCCAAAGGCAGATGCTTAACCATCTGAGCCACCCAGGTGCCCCACAATGAGATTTAACTAAGTCTGAAAGACATGTAGGGCAGAGCCCAAGATAAAGAACAGAATCTTCTACCTTGTTATCAGGGTAGATAAGTATTCCTGTTGCTTTGTCAAAGGTCCATGTGAAAGTTCTCGATATCCCATTAAGTTAAAAAAAGACCCTTAGAGAGGGACAAACAACTCGCCAGGAGCTATATAAAACATTACCAGAAGAATTAAAAGTTCTGAACTGAGGAGATTTGGTTGAAACAGTTTCAACCTGAAACTGTATAGAGATAACCAGAAATATGGATTTGAGTAGTATTTTTTCAGTAAAAGGAGATATTTTCCAGTATAACACTTCTCTATATAGTGAAATATAAGAGAGGAGAAAAGAACTTGGAAAGCCTGAGCCTGCCCCTCTGCCCAAGTAGGGGAGATAATCCATAGCTCCACCCATTGCTCAGTGTAGCTCTTAGCCCTACCTGACCAGAAGCCTGGCTGGACTCCTGAAATGCTTCTCAGCTCAGAAATACCTGAGCTAAGAGCTTGGAAGGCAGAAGTGATCATCCACTGAGCAAAGCTAGTGACCTCATTTGGACAGTAAACTTGGGGCATGGGTTGGTTTAAGTCAAGACCACAAAGAGCAACTGGGGCCTGTTCTCCTGCTCTGCTCAGGCAGGAGAACTAATTCACAACCTCACCCATGACTAGTATATCTTCTGGCTCTGTCCAAGCTGGAAACCTAGCTGGAGCATCTGGAAAACTGCCTGGCTCAGGAGCTGGTGAAGAGAGCTTGGTTGGGGCTTTGATCATCTGCAGAGGAAAGTTAGCAACCCGGTCTGGCCAGAGTCTGGAGCACAGGTTTGCCTCATTAGCTTCCCAAGAAGAATCTTGCCAGCCTTGGGGTCTGTTCTCTTTCCTTCACTCTGTTAGGGAATCTGATCCATAGCCCTGTCCACTGCTGAATAAAACATCCAACCCTGCTAACCAGAGCTCATGGGAATCTCAATAGCCTCCCCCCTCTAGTCCCAGTTACAGCAATAGAGTGGAGAACCTGCTCAGTGGCTCTGTTTCTGCAGACCCAAGACAATAGCCCTGTTATTTGGGGAGCTAAGCATGCAGTTCTCTCTGATTCCCAAAAAGCTTTGCTGGCCATGAGGCTTGAAACCCCAGTAGGAAAGGGAAAATAATTTATGGTGCTATTCAAAGCTGAATACAGTCTCCAGGGCCACCTGACCAGAAAACCTAACCAGAGCACCTGGGAATATGGCAGGGAACCAAGGCAGCAGTCTTCTCCTACTGTAGAGTAGCACTTCCCCATCTCCCCTAACCTCACAGCTTGGGCAGTGACCTTTCCCCAAAATAGACCCTGATATAAGCCCCACTAACCAAGTACATTATACATTTAGATACATCTAAAAACCCAATCTGAGCTGATTGGTAAAGAACTGTCTCTAAAAGAGAACCTGTCAAATGTGGAAGAAAAGACCACTTACTCAAATGTGCAGGTACCATCATAAGGAATCAAGGATCATGAAAAATAAGGTAAACATGACATTACAAAAGGAAAACTAATAAAGCTCCAATAACTGATCCTATAGAAATGGAGATCTATAAACTAATTCAGAATAATCCTCTCAAAAATATTTACTAAGGTATAAGAACACACAGCCAACTAAACAAAATTAGAAAAACAATGTATGAACAAAACAAGAAATTCAATGAAGAAACAGACACTATAAAAAAAAAATCAGACAAGAGCTGAAAAAAAAAGGCTGATCTAAAGAATTAAACAGAGAGCTTCAAAAGCAAAGTCAACCATACAGAAGAAGGAATCAGTGGGCTAGAGGACAGGACATTTGAAATTATCCAGACACATAAACAGAAAGAAAAAAGAATGAAAAAAGAGAAGAAAGTGTATGGGACTTATGGGTCATCATCAAATGATATAATATCTGCATTATGGGAATCTCAAAAGGAGAAGAGAAAGAGAAGGGCACAGAAAGTATAAAGCAATAAAAACTTTAAACAATAAGAGATGAAAGTATAAAGTATAAAAATAAAGTATAAAGCAATAAGAGACTTAAAGCAGTAAGAGATGAAAACTTCCCAAATGTAGAAAGAAAAATGGATATCCAGATCCATGAAGCACACAGGACCCGAAACAGGGCTATGCTGAGACTATTATATGTCAAAAATCAAGACAAAGAATTTCGAAAGCAGAAAGACAAAAGGGAGAAGTTACATACAAGAAAACCCCCATAAGACTATTGGTGGAATTCTCCATAGAAACATTTTAGGCCAGGAGAGAAAGGGATGGCATATTCAAAATATTGAAAGGAAAAAACTGTCAACCTAAAATACTGTATCTGGAAAAACTGCCCTTCAGAAATGAAGGAGAGGTATAGACTTTCCAACATAAAAGCTGAGGGAGTTCACCACCATAAGACCTGCCTTACAAGGAAGGTTACAGGGAGTTCTTTGAGTAGAAGCTAAAAGATGCTAATTAACATTATAAAAACATATGAAGGTAGTGGTAGTGTAAAACTCATTGATAATGATAAACATACAGAGTCTTCTTTTCTAATGTGGTGGTGTGTAATTCACTTATGACTCTAGTTTGTTTTTTTTTTTTTTAGATTTTATTTATTTATTTGACACAGAGAGAGATCACAAGCAGGCAGAGAGAGAGGCAGAGAGAGGGGTTGGGGAAGCAGGCTCCCCGCTGAGCAGAGAACCCGATGCGGGATTCGATCCCAGGACCCTGAGAACATGACCTGAGCCGAAGGCAGAGGCTTAACCCTCTGAGCACCCAGGCGTCCCATGACTCTAGTTTAATCGTTAAAAAATAAAAGTATTAAAAAGAACCATAACTGCAATAACCTGTTATTGGAAACACAATATAAAAAGGCATGTAAACTGTAACATCAAAAACATAAAATGTAAAAGGGGAAGTGGAACTGTAGAGTTTATGAATGTTAGTGAAGCTATTAGTTTAAAATAGAATATTATAGCTATTTTTTTTTAAAATTAGGTTCTACACCCAGCATGGAGCCCAGTGTGGGGCTTGAACTCATGACCTGAGATCAAGACCTGACATCAAGAGTTGGACACTTAGCCAACTGAACCATCCAGGTGCCCTGAATGTTATAGTTTTAAAGATATTTTATGTAAGCCTTATGATAATCACAAGGGAAAAACATGAAGTAGATACATAAACGAATGATAGTCAAAGTATGCTGATACCAAAGATCATTATATTTCAAAAGAAGATAGTAGGATAAGGAGCAAGCAGAACAACAGACCTACAAAACAGTCAGAAAACTATGAACAAGATGGCAATAAATTCCTACCTATGGATAATTACTTTAAGTGTAAATGGATTAAGCTTTCCAACCAAAAGACATAGAATGATTGAATGGACAAAAATAAGATCCAAAAATAGGCTGCCTGCAAGAAACTCACTTTAATTTTAGAGACACAGACTGAGAGTGAAGGGATGAAAAAGATGTATCAGACAAAACAGACTTTAAACTAAAAATGGTAGAGACAACAAAGGTCATTACATAATGATAAAAGAGTCAATCCATCAGAAGATAAAATATTTATGCAACCAACATGGGAGCACCTAAATATATAAAGCAAATACTAATAGAACTAAAAGAAATAACAGCAATATAATAATAGTTGGAAGACTTTAATACTATACTCTTAATAATGGGGAGATCATCCAGACAAAGAATAAATAAATTGCAATCTGAACAACACTACAGACCAAATGGACTCAACAAACATACACAGAACATAACCAACAACAGCAAAATATACATTCTTCTCATGAGTACAAGGAAAATTTTCTAGGAGAGACCATATATTAAGTCATAAAACAAGTCTTAGTATAATTCAAGAAGAAGTCATACCAAGTATCTTTTCTAACCAAAATGGTATAAAATTAGAAATCAACCATAGGAGGAAAACTGAAAAAGTCACAGGAACATGTAGCAAACCAGAAATTAAAGGGGAAATGAAAAAGTATCTTGAGACAAATCAAAATGGAAACATAACATACCAAGCTGACAGGATGTAGCTAAAGCAGTTTAAAGAGGGAAGTTTACAGCTACAAATGCATTAATCAAGGAAACAGATCCCAAATAAAGAAACCCAGATTTATACCTCAAGCAACTACAAAGAGAAAACCAAAATAAGTCCAAAGTTAGCAGAAGGAAGGAAACAATAGAGATTATTTAAATACAAAGAAGTTATAAAAATGGCAGGGAAAAAAGTGGAAGAATTTTTTTTTTTTAAACATCAGAGACTAGAGGAGGCCATCCTAAGTCTGGCTAAATTTCTAGGACTTTGTTAAGTGGGAAAGATAATTAGAACAAGAAATCTATGATGTCTCACTGATTCTTACAATCTCTCATTGATTCTTCCAGTGTTCAGTTCTACCATCTCAAGCAAACCAAGATAGCGAGGAGGAAATTTCAACCTATATAATAGATTTGGAGGCATCTCCAGAGGTCCTTCTCCAACAGAAGCCAAAGCAGGTACTCCATGAGGTCTTGCATCACTGTGGAAATGCTATCTCCTAACCACTTATGAATGATATAAGCTGCTTAGTGAAACAAGGGTAAAGCATTCTACTCACAAGAGGAGTATTTGGTAGTGGGAAAAGAGAGGTAGTTATTCAATGTCCATGGATATCACTGAGGAGAAATAGATTGAATGCACAGACATTATACATAAAGTTCAGTAAAATGTGACTTGTATTAATGGACTATGGCATTGGATTTCTACTCTTATTTTGACAATGGTGGTGCTGAAAGTATTGAGATGTCTTCTGGGTCAAAATCCAACCACCTAGTGCCTGCCTATATTTTGTCAAGGGATTGTGAATTGCCAAGAGAATGTCAGGAGGACAGTATTAGTTTTAGGAATTTTAGCACTAAGGACAGGAAATTCAGAAACTATAAAAGGAAGAAAAAAAACTATAAAAGGAAGAGACTGAATTAGACTATATAACAATTTGTATTTCTCAGTAATCAAAATACAGCACATAAATCAAAAGGGAAAAAATATCTGTACCATATCCACATGAACTAATTACCCCAATCTGACTGTTTTTGATGTTCAAAATGATTTTCCTATAAATCAATAAGAAAGTAGAAAAATGACAAAAGACACAAATAGGCAGTTGTAATAAGTGTGAAATATGTTCAAGTTGAGAAGAAAAATTACAAATATGGAAAAAATCATGTTTTCACTCATTTGTTTAAAATATTGATAAATATAAGCAGTTTTATAAAGACTAAAATTAACAGAAGCAAAAAAAAAATACATAAAATAGTCCACAAGAAATAGCAATGACAAACCATACAAAAAGATGATTGCTTTTATAACACATATATACTAAACTATTTTTTCACCTTTCAAGTGGTAAAGATTTTAAAAGAATGATGTGGATGGCATGGGAAAATGCATATGCTCACATTGTTGAGAAGAAGTTTTTTACAGAGAAATTTGTCAATATACATCAAAAGTTGAAAGAAAAAACCCCCACATACTTTGCGTAGCAAAAATGCGTCTTTAAAACTATAGCCCAAGGAAATGTTTTAAATTGTTGTCTCTGAGTTGTGGGATTATGGGCATATCACTTTCTGTGTATTTTTGTATTTTCCAAAATGTTTTGCAATGAATATGAATTTTAATTAATAAAGGGGAAAAAACCAAAGTAATGTTATATATATAATGGGGGGAATAATTTCCTACTTTTTTTTTTAAAGCTTTAAAACCTCATGAAAACAAGTAATTTCCTTGCCAGTGTGGTAATTCCTTACTCTCATCTCTAGAAGCATTTATTAAGAGTCTGAAGAACTTAAAATCAAATGTGCTTTGAAAAATGAAAAGAATTGCAAACTTTGAGATAACTGGCAAAAGAGAGAGAGAAATAACACTATCTTAAGAAAAAAAAAATCTTTCCTACATATACATTTTAAAATGAAAAACCAAATACCTTGATGCAGTCTATCAGCCAAACCAATGCTGCCACAATGTGTGGCCATGTATGAGGGGCACCCACTGTATACATGGAGCTTTTGGATAATGCAAAAGGATACCTATGAAAAATTAGAAGAAAGAAATACAGGCCAACAATGTTAATTTTGTGAAAATAAGGCTAAATTTGGCAAGAAGTTACCGTAGAAAAATTCTACATATATACCCACAGTCTTGACTTACTTAGAAGATATTTATTAAGATTTCATCCTTGGTCATCTTATTCTAAAAAGATTTTGTGTATTTTTTGGTTTCTTCTCTGCAGATTATTTCAGGGATATATAACCTAATACTGTAGAACTTGATTTATAACCAGTATGCTGGACTTCTCTCCTAAGATTTGTTCTCTCAAATTCAATGTACTCCAAATAAGCTACATGTGTATACTCTCCATCCTCAAATCCATTCCTTGCCATGTTTACTCTACACAGCCATTCTTGACTTTACCCACCCCATTTTCTCCAGGCCTCCTATCCTGTCTTTTTTGTTTCTATAAAATCTGTGGTATCCAGCCCATCCTATCCATTCCTCATCACTTCAGTATTTGGAAGGCCTTATGAACTATCTTCTATAGTTCTGTAATAGCCTTCAAACAGTGGTTTTTCTTGCCTTTTAAATTTATCCTAAGATATACTGCTCACAGTGATCTTAAAATATATATTTCTAACTCAGAATCTTTACAAATCAATTGAGTTTGATTCCTCTCTGTGTTCCAACAATCTTTCTGGGCTAATAAATATAACATACAAACCCAAGATCTTTAAAGATTCTTGGAACCTCTTCTTCAAACTTTGTGTCAGGAAGTTCATATGAAGGGCACAGGAAGCCATAAAGGAAAGTGAAGATCTTTAGGAAGTCTTTAACAGAAGGAGCTTGTAGAGATTTCATGGATACGCTATATGCATAACCATTTTCTGTAAGAAACTACAATAATTTTTATGAAACATCAAACACTTTGTAATAGAAAAATTATTGGGAAATACTTAAGAGAATATAAAATACCTCACAGAGTTGTCGAATACACTGCTGAATGAATGCTTTGTCATTAAGTGGTCGTGGGTCCTTGATTTTTTCAGAACTGGAAAATATACCAAATTGACTATTCCGGGATCCATGTCCACTAGTTCTGGAAACACAAACAGCCAGTCAAAGTATTTTTGGCAGTGGTCAAGTCTAAATTATTTCAAGGTGATCTTGTATTTTACTAGCAGCAACAACATCAAAGTTCAATTCTTTTATTCAAAGCAGAGAAGAAGGGCAAATCATGAGATGGGAAGAAAAATGCACTGTGGTGCTTTGCATTCCTAATACCATCACCTAAGAATGTGCATTTTGAGCCCACTAGATCTTCTGTAAAACCATTCTCCAAGCCTATTCAGTGACACAAGTCCTTTTGCCATCCTTTTTAGCCTTTCATGATTGCTCCTTCATTCCTAACCATCTGCCATCATTTCTTGTGGGAAAATTGCTTTTGAATGTTAAAATAGGTTGTGTATGCTTTCTCTCTTGAATATTTTTGTGTCATGCAATACTATGTATCTGATTGTTATTTATCATAAACTTACATGGTGCAACTTTTTAGTCATTAATGGATGCAACATATATGCTCCATTCTAAGACTTTCCCACAAAACAAAACTTTTTATTTTTATGTTTCCTTTTGCCTAACTTTGTAGCCTGAATTTGCTAACAACTGTAGCTTATTAAATATCCTTAGAATAATAATTTTCTTTATTGAACATATGCCACAAAACTGAGATGCAATGAACATTGGTGTAATATTTGAACTCTGTTCATCAGAGATCTATTTCTCCCTGCAGGTTTGCTTACTGCTTTCAACTTCTCCCCTGGCAAAGCTCTAAAAGTTCTTTAGCTTGGGCCCTCTCATTCCACAGTCCGGATTAGCTGTTTTTTCCCCTGAGAATTTGCTAATTTGAGAGCCACTTTTCTACATACTGTTATTACTTAACAATTTTTTTTTTAACCAAAAGGAGTACATGTATAGACTCAGCTGTTATTCTACATAAAACTGCACTATTAGACATCTTTTTAAGTTATAAGCGAGTTCCCTAACCAATCAAAATACTGTATCATTCAATTTATAGCTTAAGAGCACAAGGCTTAGAACCAGAGTTTGGTTTCAAATTCTGCCTCTGTTGCTAGTTGTATGACCCCAGATACATTACTTAATCTCTCTGTGCTTCAATTTCCTTTTCCATAGAATGGATACAATAACAGTATCTATTCATAGGGCAGTTCTGAGGATTGATTAAAAGAGTAAGTACAGACAAAGTACTTAAAACAATGTCTGGCTCAGAAAATGTTAGATTTTATAATAATTATAATTATCTCTGAGGTTCACCACTGAGGGAAAAGTTACATTACAAAAACGTCTTAAGATTTTCATCAGCTGGAATGAACACCAGAAAGAGCTTAATTTGGTTTCAAGGCAAAGACTTTTCATAATGTAACAAACATTTCATCTCTGAATATTTTCAAAACAACTGAACAGGTTTGCCTTAAAACAGTTATATTTGGTTTTGGTGAGATAAAAGAATAGATTAGTCTTTCAGTTTTGGGGTTTATCATTCCTTAAAAAATAGATCAATTTTATTGAGTTGTAATTTGCTTAGAGTAAAATGTATCTGTTTAAAGTGTCCAGTATGATGAGGTTTGACAACATATACACTGTGTAATCTCTGCCACAATGAAGATATGAAGATATTGAACATTTTCATCATCACAAAAGTTTTTTACTCTTTAACAATCAATCCTTGCCCTACCTTCAGCATAGGCAACCACTAATCTACACTAGACAGTGGTTCTCAAAGTGTGATCTCAGAGACCTGAGAAGTCAAAGCTATTTTCATACTGAAAAACTAAGATGGTATTTGCCCCTTTTATTCTCACTTTTTCATGAGCGTATTCTGGAGTTTTTCATAGGTTGGCTATATGATGTATGATATTTTAACAATGTGGAAGCTGATATGAGAAGCTAGTGATCTTCTATTTAGCCAGACATTAAAGAGATTTGCAAAGATGTAAAACAACTTCACTTTTCTTACTGAAATAGTTTTGTTTTTGGAAAAAAAATATACTTATGATATTTTTGTTAATATGTAAGGGGTTATTATTATTTTACATTCAATGAATGCATAATTAAAAACTTTTCAGTTTTAATATCTAATATGATTAATATCCATGAATAATAGCCCACAAAATAAAAAGCTCTTTGGAATCTTAATACTTAAGAGTATAAAAAAGCCTGGAACTAAAATGTTGAACTAGATGATGGTTCCTCCCAATTTTAAAATGCTATGATTCCATACTATCTGAAAGCTAGGTATAGAATTTTTAATCTCTTCACTTTTAACATGAAATAGTGGTCTGAATGTGCTGATAGATCTCTTAGCACTATCTAAAACAGATATAACCATTTCATCATTTAAAATGGAAGAAAGCTAGCTTATAACTTTTGTTTGTAAGAGATCATGCCATCCAATTTGTTTTTAGAATCCCTTCATTAAAACTAAAAAAAAGAAAGAAAAAATCATTACCTTTTACCAAACACAGAGACTTTTCTTTCAGATGTGGGTTTGTTTATATTCAACTTTCCAAAGGCTGGTTTCTCTTTGCTTTAACAAAATGAAAAAGACAAACTTTAAAAAATAAATATAAAGAAATATTAGTTTAAGGAATTTTTGGTAATATGTTGGAACTAGCACCTCTTTTCCATTACCTATAAAAATAACTCAGAATCATGAAAAAAATTTTTTTAAGATTTTATTTATTTATTTGACAGAGAGATGTAGTGAGAGAGAACACAAGCAGGTGGAGTGGGAGAGGGAGAAGCAGGCTTCCTGTGGAGCAGGAAGCCCAATGTGGGGCTCGATCCTGGGATCATGACCTGAGCCGAAGGCAGACACTTAACGACTGAGCCACCCAGGGGCCCAGAATCATGAAAATTTTTAGTAGCAATCATAGCTGTTAAAAATGGTATAGGCTAACAACATGCACAAGTACTAATGCTAAAATGTTAAGAAGAAAGTAGAAAAAACCATATCTACATTCTCATTTCAGTCATTTTAAAGTATGTACATTTATGGATAACCTTAAAGGAAAAGAATTTAAAAATGGGTATCTTCAACCATAGGATGATAGCTACATTTAACATTTTTCTTTTAAGGCCTACTGTATCAGAATTCAGCTACAGCTAAGAACATATATTATGTAAATAACAAACTCAAAACATGACCAATGACAGCTGTTTAGTTTTCAATACAATTCATAAATCTTATCTTTTAGTGTAATGTGTAATAATACAAAAAATTTCTGATTTCAGAAATTAAAAATACAAATAATTCAAATTTCTAAAAGTAGCTGAGGCTTATACAATGTAAACCTACGTAATTTAAGTACAGTTAGCAAGTAACTTGTACCTTGGTATCAGAGGGTTGATATAGCCCTCAGTGGCTTACAAACAGCCTTCTCTTGATTAGAACAAACTTAAAGAGAAAAACTAGTTTATGATAGTATAATTATATACCATTTTTCAGTGAATACTGAGAAAACAGTTTGGAGAAGTGGTTCTGTAGGCTCTTCTAAATTGCAGCTTATCATCAAGCAAATAAGTAATAACTGATAATTTTGCCAGTTGGATAAACTTCAATAAATTCAAAGTTCTAGCAATAAGCTTGAATTAAGCAGGTCTAGAATAAAGGCGGAAAATAAGAAAAAGTGCTGAAAGGGAATTAACAGTCCTTTTTAGGAGTTGTTGGGCAAAGGATGTAGCTTTGGAAATTTAAGGAACAAATGAGATAAAACACACTTAATAATATGCCAATTTTTAGCCTTCATTAATCCAAATTAGGTACCACTGTGAACAAACAAGATTCATTGGAACATCATAGTACATTTTTGTATTAATCATCTTCACAGATTTTTTTGTCCAAGACAGGCATGAGGACTTACGTTTGAGGGGTATGGAGGCCTTGTTTATTGAAATCCTGAGACCTTAACTCCTGCATGGAGAGACGGCCAGCACCACCGGTGGAAACTGAACTGCGCTTCATGCTTACTACCTGCATTCATGAACGAATTCAGTATTAAAAAATCTTTCAGATACAGATGCTTCATTAAGCACCAACTGTTATCTTCATCCCCAAACAGAAAGTAATCAAGCATTGTTTCTTCAAGATAATCTTTCCCTGGGCCCTCTTGTTCATATAACATGAAGTCCTCATTTGCAGGGAATGTGTATTTAACTTCTTTTAAAAATATTCAACACACACGAATATTTACTAACTGCCTACCATGTACACCCGAGTGTGCAAGGCAACTGAAATGACACAATGATGATAAATAAGGTATAATTCCTGCCTTGACACATCTAAAGTAATTAAAGCCCTGAAGCCTAACCCAGATCACCTTACTGCTGTTTGGCTGCACCTTTTCATTGAGAAAGTCAGAGGCTACCTCTTTCCTTTACTTTGGTCTTAGAGAATACAAATGCTTTTTTTTCTTTTCCTAATGTCCATCTCTCTTGCTCTGTCTTTAACCCACCATTCCAATTTATATTTAACTAGTGCCCCTCTTACTTTAATCTCTCTTCCAACAAGGATCAATTACCTGGTCCACAAAATGGTCTACAGGCTGCTTCTTCTCAGAAAATTGACATTTCATTTCTTTCCTCTCTACTGAAGCAGTTGCCTCCTAGAATACTCACGATTGCAGTTCTTTTGATCCTACCTCATCTCTGTGGCATTAGATACTATACACCTAGATTTCTCAGGTCCTGTCATGATTTCTAGCGAAGTGGACATTTGTGGTTATCCTGTCACTTCTCTAGGCTCTCCTTTGTCTTTTAAACTGATTACACTCTTTCCATCTTGGTTCTGCCACCTATTTCTTTCACATCTTTATACATTTCTGCTATCCATTCAAATTTCCCACTCACCTACATGTGCATTCCAAATCTTCACTTAAAATGTAAGATTAAGACTTCCCTACACACCCACTAGGACGTTACACTAGTATCTCAAACGCAACACCTCAAACAGCTCATCTTGTCCCTCCTCTCCCTGCTCCCATCAGTTCTTCCCCTTTCCTCCCTCCCCTCCAGACTCTCTGCTCCCCACCAGAGTGCCCCCTAGGTCTCCCTCTTCTCCCCTGGAAGTCACTGTCAGTTGAAACTTGCTCCCGGTACAGACTCGGCCCGGAGGCTTCTCACAATGGCAGACACCAAAACGTTGTCCCTCAGGGCCTCTAAATCTAACTTGTTAGCGCCATCGCTTACTCCCTTAGAACAGTTCTGGAGGCACAAAATTAACTCAAAGTCATTAATTACCTTTCTTCCAGTTTCGTGACACAACCCAGGGAACGAATTCCTGTAACCTGTGCAACTATTGACTCGGCAGGACAGCAGCCGCCGAAACACCCAACTCCTCCCTCTACCCGCCGGCGCAGTTCGAATTTTAAAATCTCCGCTGGCGTCTACGTCAACACGTACGTCGAACGCGTGCACAACTCTTACGCGCCGCTCCCCGTCGCGGGAATTCTGCGTGTTGCTGGCCGCCTGCCGCCTCGGTCAGCACACGGGCGTGTCTGGTAAGTGCAAGCGTTCCCTACAAAGTCTGGTCCGATTTCTAAAGTTAGCGCTGAAGACCTGGGCGCTCTAGGTCTCTGACGAGCGGGTGGAGAGCTCCAAATCGCCCTGGAAACGCTTTTTCCGTACAGCAACATGGCAGCGCCCGTTGGCTCATAAAAAAAAGAAATTTCTTTCCTTTGCTATGAAAGTGGCGTCTTTCATGACCACTCTTTAGAGGGTTGCTTCTTTCATGATGCAAGTCTGGGAGACGTCGTGCAGTTTTCTGACGGGATGCCGTGGGGTAGGAGATAGTGACTGCTGAGGGTGGGTGTAGCCAGCTTCGAGGACCTAGCCGGTGTGGCGGCCGCTAAGGACCGGGTTCGCAGTTTGCTTTTCACGGTCCTCTAGTGGTGACCAGAGAGTAAAGCTACGAGGAACCCAAGGGGGTAGAAGGTGGGTTTAAAGGGAGAGGTAGAAGAGAACGGATTTAGGCACAATAGTTTACTTTGCTAAAATAGAATTTCTCTGCTTCCCTGAGTTTAAACTCAGAGATATGTACTGCCCAATAATACCTGGAGTGTGGTGGCGGTGGGAGAAAAGCCTTGAGCCAAAGTCCGCATACTGATTCTTGGAGCAGATTTGCAGTTAACTAGAATTGTAATCTTGGGCACATCACCATTTCTGAGTTTCAGTCTTCTTTTTTTTTTAAGATATTTATTTGACAGAAAGAGATCACAAGTAGGCAGAGAGGCAGGCAGAGAGAGAGGAAGAAGCAGCGAGCAGAGAGCCCGATGTGGGGCTCGATCCCAGAACCCTGGGATCATGACCTGAGCCGAAGGCAGAGGCTTTAACCCACTGAGCCACTTACGCGCCCCCTGAGTTTCAGTCTTCTTGACTGAATTTCTTGCTCTCATTAGCCATTACATTGCCTCCTCACTGCAAGTGGTGACTCTGAAGGGAGGACCAATACCAGGATTACCATCACTAATAGCTTTGTTTGAGCAGTTGCTGTGTGTCAGGCACTGGGCAGCACTTGGATTATCTCATTTAATTCTCTAAACTGCCTTCTGAGATATCATAAAAAATGGATGAATGTGAGACTCAGTGAGATTAAATAACTTGTCCATGGTCACACTGCTGACACTACATGGAGTTAGAAGTTTGGATCTAAATGCTCTCTTACTAGATGTAGTGTTAAAACACTTATTCTGTCCTCCTCTTAAGTTCTTCATTATACTATATTTAGTAGGCAATACCCAGGACTTTACCTTTTTTTTTTTTTTTTTTTTGTAAAAAGGAGGTTTTGAAAAAAACTTAGTTGCTGAAGGAGGACTGCTCAGAACCAATAACCTTATAATTTTGTTAGGGTTTGGTACTTCTGATATCTGTCAAAATTGCGTTGTGCTCTGCCTAGACCAGTCTTTCATTTTGTTTTTCACACTCCTTTGGTAGCAGTGGTTAAGTATGGCAGTGTTAATGGGGGCTGACTTGTTATGGCAAATGTGCTTTGAAAAAACAAGGGCTGATCTGCTAACAACTCCTCTTGAAATTATGTGACCTTTCTAGACTTATCTCATTAAAAAGGGTGAATTCACTAGGTAATGTAGTATTCTTTGCTTTGACAGAACACTCTCACCTTTAAGAATTGAGTGACTTCATGACTTGGAGGATGTAGACCTAGTGGCTGGATTCAAGGACGAACAGTAGGTTGTGTGGAGGGCCCAGGAGGATTCAGTTAGGATCCCAGAAATAAGATCATGTTTTAATGCTCTTTTGCTAAATTGGCTGAAAAGTTTGAATTACCAACCCTGTAATTAAAAGTTTATATTAAAACACTACATTTTTCCTTAACATATCATGAATGTCAAATTCTCTTTTGTGTGTATGTTAAGTTTATGTATATGCGCATGAAATCTACCTGTGTATGTGAAGTCTATTTTTATTGAAATGCGGGACATTTAAGAAGTTAATCTGGAAAATTGGGTTTTACATCTAGACCCTCATTTCCAGAGTTGTTTTTTTTTCCTTTCTTTTTTAAGAGACGAGAATGTCAGTGGTGCATCACCTGTCTCCAGGATGGTTATTAGATCATCTTTCTTTTGTTAACAACATAAACTACCAACTTCACCAACATCATGAGCCTTGTTACAGTAAAAATGAACCCACTTCATCTGTCCACTTTGATCCTCTTCAAAAGGATTCTTTGATGTCTTTGGGAACCTCTGCAATAGCTTTTGACTCTACCACTAAGCCAGATAATGATGCCAGAGGAAATTGTGAAATCTTCATACAGAGATATGTTTTTCGATCTGAGCTATTTAATGTCACCAAACCTTATATAACCCCAGCTGTTCACAAAGAATGCCAACAAAGGAATGATAAGGAAGATCCAATGGATGGTGTTAAAGAAGAAAACTGCATTTCTATTGGGAAGGTAGAAAGTTTTAATACATTTTTATTTTTCTACAAAACATGCAGGAGAAGTTTATTATTCCAATATCTTAAATATCTTACAACTTATTAAGTCTAAAAAACAATCCATAAAGCATAGGAAGGTTTTAGTTATAGCCAATGTAATTTAAAAAAAAACTTTATTTATTTATTTATTTGACAGAGAGAGAGATCACAAGCAAGCAGAGAGGCTGGCAGAGACAGAGAGAGGGGGAAGCAGGCTCCCTGCTGAGCAGAGAGCCCAATGCAGGGCTCCATCCCAGGACTCTGGGATCATGACCTGAGCTGAAGGCAGAGGCTTTAACCCACTGAGCCACCCAGGCGCCCCAAGCCAATGTAATTTTTAACTCTTTCCTAATATTCTACCATTCTTAGAAGACCAAATTTGCATATTTAAAAAGTAAGCAAAGTTTGCTCAAAAGTGAATGCTCTGTAAATTAAACAAAGCAACAAAAACAAAAAGCCCTTTCTGCTAGTCATTTGTATTAATTGCATATTTTTATAACTGTTTTTGTTCAACAATGTGCTGCTTTGTCTGCAAAAATCCCAAAGCAGTTTATGGACTTTTGGAGATTCTTAGAGACCTGTCAATTGGGGATAAGTTCATATAATGAAGTTTGCAAGAAGGGTGATATTTCATAAAGCTTTTAATAATAAAAGTAGAAAAGTACTATAGGAAATTGTGTATGTTCTTAAAGCATATGTATTTGTATATACACTGGTGAAGTCTTTTGGTGAAGTTTCAAGAATGCTACTCGAGATCAGATTAATTATGCTTTAATACTTTAATACTTTTTATGTTTCTGAAGAGTTCAGAGGTGATTATACAAAGTCCATTTCAGATAGATTATATGAACATTTTCTTTGATAGAGTAGGAATAACTTTATTACTCACCCACGAATATTTGAGATCTTTCTGTGTGCTCTTGTACATACAGGGATGAAACAAGATAAACACAGTTGGTACCTTCATGGATCTTATAACTGAGATCCATGAAGAAAGATATTAAATAAGAAAGCATGTTAAGAATTACAATAAGGAAAGTAATAGGGGTAATTTATTACATTGTTCTCATTTCCCGAAATAGGACTTTTAATATTCTTGTAATTTCTTCTCTCTTTTCCTTTGGACAAATATTTTTTGACCATTTGCTGTGTGTCAGGCATAGGAAAAAAAATATATAATGTCTGAGATTTCAGTGAAATATTATATAGATTATCAATACTATTACTAAAACAGAAAAATAATAATCATTTACACTTTACTAAGTATGGGCATCTTTTAATGTTTTCACTATTATGTTGGATAAATTTCTCATTTTAATATGGAAAAATATAGATGAATGTATGTAATGAATTATCTTCACAAAAACTTACCTTAATTCTGATATGCTAAGGCAAACTGTTCAATTAGCTTAGTCTTTGGTCCATTTATTTATTCAGCCAGGAAATATTTATTGTTAGCCTGCTGGGATTATGCTACCATGTAAGCACTCGTGTTTCAGCAATAAGAGGTATAAAGTCCCTGATCTATTTTGCACTGTCTTACATGTTCTTTTCTGTTGAGTTGTTAGATACAAAACAGTGTTAGTATATCTGACTTATACCTAGCCCTCAGATCAGTCACAAAGAGCTATTGAAAATGCACTGGGTTTTTTAAAATGATAGTATAGGAGTAGTTCCTTTCCTCAGAAATGAAGTTGAGAATTGTATGATATATATCAACTGATAGATGACACTAGTAATATTACACAGTGTCACAGTTTTCTTGTGTTCCATGGATGTCTGTGCTACATTTTATCATTGGTACTAGTTCTTATTAATAGCAGATACAGGTTAGGTGACCTTATATCACTCATTAAGTTTGTAGTAATAACAATAATGATAATAATAATAAGAAATAGTAATTTTTCATTTGGGAAAGCTTGTTTCCTTAGTCCATACACTTTTCACTGATTTTGAACTTCCTTGTCGGTTAACCT
>ML107573.1:10747-28867 GCA_003697995.1 Taxidea taxus jeffersonii | reverse complement strand
AAAAAAAAAAAAAAGAAATAACCAATCCCTTGACTTTTAGTAAATTAGCCACTGGAGACCAAACAAGCATTTCCATTGTCCTTTGCTACCTGGTTTGCCCCTCATTCCTCAACCCTCAAGTACTTGGGGAGGGAAGGGTTGGGGGGCAGTAGAGGAAATACACTGATGTTACATTATGGAGAAGTGGCTCTCTTTTCTGTTTTTCCCTCTTTCAAAAACATTTTGGTAGAAAGGCCAGGGTGCAGAAGTGGAATTTTACAGATGGGAAGAGGATGGCTTATGACTTATTTGTTATTGGGATGACAGCCAAGGGTCATAAAATTGTGGAAATCATCACTGGCTACCTCTGGTGATGGATGCCCGGGATCAGAGAGGAGATGTGCATGGCTAAAAATGCCCTTCACCATGCCTGCTGCCTCAGACTCAAACACTGTTCTTCAGGGTTATCACAATTCTCCAGACCTTAAAATCTTTTTTTTTTTTTTTAAGATTTTATTTATTTATTTGACAGACAGAGATCACAAGTAGGCAGAGAGGCAGGCAGAGAGAGAGGGGGAAGCAGGCTCCTTGCTGAGCAGAGAGCCCGATGCGGGGCTCGATCCCAGGACTCTGAGATCATGACCTGAGCCGAAGGCAGAGGCTTAACCCACTGAGCCACCCAGGCGCCCCAAGACCTTAAAATCTTGAGTACCTAGCACATACTAGGAACCGGACTGGATGTTTTATGGACAGGATGAGCACATACCAGACTCTGTCTGGGACAGTCCAGAGTTACCCTTCCCAATTCATTCTCACAGGGTCCCACTTTGAAAGCTAGGAAGTCAAGTGATGGGTTTAGGCTCCTAGGATAAGTGGAAAAATCAGACCCTGATTCTAGAAGTTCAAATCAAGGTAATTCTATGTGCCTCTTTGTCTCTGTCTTAATGATTTAATGAGAAATTCCATTTTCTAAGGTTAAGAGTAATTTTTTCCACCTAAAAATAAGAATATCCAAAGATCTTCATGATTTTCCTGAAGTCTTAACTCGTAAGATTTTTTTTTTTTAATGTCATTTATTAAAGGACTGGCCCATTTAGTCCTTTCTTCCCCCCACTTATTTGCTTAGTTTCTTCATAATTTTGTATTTCACAACTAGATGAACTGAAAAGTTGCTTCACATCTGAGTACATTTCCTTTCCATTTCACCACCCCAAAATTATCTACTGGAAGATCATACTCTGGTGAAACCACGGAGATGAGTGAGGGTTCAACTATGATTTAAAAAGAAATTACACTGAACTCAACTTCACTGAATTCTACCAAAGCTTGAGAGAAGGAATTATAAGTAAAATAATGGCACCATTTCCAGCAGTGGATAAAGTTTAATTATGGTTTGGCAGATGTGAAATAGGTTACCATGCAGAATCCAGTTACATTATTAAAAAGAACAAAACTGTGAGGACCTTAGTGTAAGAGGTACAAACTTCCCCACTTCCCCAAATCCTGTGACACATGCTTTTGCTGAATGATGAGTATTTAATAGAAACAATCAGGAACTTGAAGGATTAAGTCCCATACCCAACGGGATGCCATATTTGTCTTAGAGATCACATTACCATGATAATATCCTACAACTTATAAAGTTGTAGAATATGTCAAAAGGAATGTCAAAAATATGTGACTGTTAGGAATATGCACCTGAATGGACATTTTTAGGCATCTAGCAAAGAGTTAACTTGAAAAGCTCTTGATTACCCTGTATAACATGGTAATTTGATGCCTCAGGGGTTGAAAAGTACTAGGAAAAAATGTCTTCATGGACATGCAAAACTATATTCATAAAATTTTAATGACAGTCATCCTGCTTATCAAGTTCATATTTTACAAGTAGTGCAAAGATAATTTCAGATTAGCCAATTTTAAATGATACATTTCGAAAATAGTGTATATAAATGTCTCTGGGGCTTTTATATTGTTTTCAATCAGAGCCTGTTTATCCACTGGTTGTGTAATGTTAAATATATAGTGTATTCCCTCAGAGCACAGTTTAGGATCAACCAAAGCTCAACAGAATTCCTTCGTCGATAACGACAATAACAATACTACTGATTCCACTAAGGGTCCCCTATATAAAAAAGACTGGGGTTGGGCACAAAAGGGAACACAAAGACATCTAATAAATCGGCACCGCCCTAAAGGAGGTTAAAACCCCATGGGAGATGCCAAGTTCATTGCAAATTAAAAAGAACAACTGGCAATTCTAAGCAACATAAGCAACTTGCCAAAGTAAATATGATAGGAGCTTAGAGGAGTTAAGACTTGAGCCGAGGTTAGAAAAATGGCATTATCTTTTTTTTTTTTTAAAGATTTTATTTATTTATTTTGTCAGAGAGAGTGAGCACAGGCAGACAGAGTGGCAGGCAGAGGCAGAGGGAGAAGCAGGCTCCCTGCGGAGCAAGGAGCCCCATGTGGGACTCGATCCCAGGACGCTGGGATCATAACCTAAGATGAAGGCAGCTGCTTAACCAACTGAGCCACCCAGGCGTCCCTGGCGTTATCTTTTGAAAGGCAGAAGGACACTGTTCCAGATCCTGCTAATGGGTGTGAGCAAATTGTGGGGAGCAGCCAGCCCTATGGCCTACGCCCTCAGGAAGTTTAGGCTTTGCTTAGAGACAACACAGAGGAGTACTTACATGCTAGCAACACAACAGCAAATGCAAAACCAAGAAACAACCGCGTGCACCAACAGCCTACTTATCCAGAATTGTCATCTTCTGATAACTTCAATCTTCTAGAAGTTAAGTTGGGAATACTCAATAAAGTGAGTGAGGCCCTACCACTACTGCCACTCGCTTCAAACCTTCAGCCTTCACCCGGTCTTAACTGATTGTCCTCTAACACCAAGTACACTAGACAGACTGTCACTGACTCTGCTCTCTGGTTCAGACTCCAAGGGCTTACACCCCGCAACTGCAGGGTGAAGTGCATTCTCCCTGTTTTACAGCTGAGTAAGTGGAGTTTTGGGAGATGACCTTGTTGGTCCAAGGTCACTTTGCTTCTAGGAGCAGGGCTGGGACTTGAACTGGGGTTCTGCCCGACTCTCAGATCCATGTTATTAAGCACTCTGCTTCACATTGTCGGTTCTCGGGCTAGAAGCACCAAACCAGGAGACGTGTACAACAATGGGCAAGGAGAAACAGAAGCTGACACGTGAGAGGCGACTGATATAAAGGACGGAGCATGGCCAACGGCACACCACCTGCTAAGACGATGGGCACTCGGACAGTGATCCTGGGTCATTTACTGTTTCTGTATCATCTGCTTCCGACGACGTCTGAGAAATATGATCATTCAAAATTGTTCAAATAAATTAAATTTGCCTCAGTAAAGAGATAAACTTCACTTATCTGATGCACAGAGGCACAGTGGACAGAGCACTGGTCTGGAGTAAAGTGATCTGGGCTTTCACAGCAGTGCGGGGTCGGGGGGTGGGGAATGCAGTGAGGATCTGGACTAAGGAACTGCCTAAGAAAATAGAAAGGAAGGAGCAGAAACACAACTTTATGGAGAAGAAAAGGCAAGACAGCACTAACAGGTGAGCTCTAAGGGCAAAGCAGAGAAGAATCAAATATGTCTGGTGGACTCAGAGGAGTGGGGTTCTGTGACAGTGACAGGAAAGATGGGACGTGGAGCCAAAGCTGGCTACCTCGGGGGGGAAGGGATAACAGAGCTGGCTGTCCACAAGTTGAAGTACGAGCCCTGACAAGCTATCCAAGCTGAAATATGCAGTGTTGGACTATTCATGCTGAAACTCTGAGGCAAGGGATTGCTTCATTTACCAAAGTTAAGATGTCAGGGGCCCCTGGTCATGGATAATCAGCATCTAGTTCCCATTTGCCGAGATGCATCTTGACTGAGGACAAACCATATTGAAAAGAGAATGGGTTTCAGTGGGGTGCGTCAACCTAGCACAGGATTAATCAGAGGGGGAAGAGGGAAGAGTGAGCCTGAATCAGCTCATGCATACGCCAAAGACAAAGGGACATCGCCAAAAATATTGCTAAACAAAGATCAGCAGGATGAAGTGACAAATATACCAAATGGGAAAAGACTGAAATCAAAAGTTCACATCCCAAAGAGACTAAGAAAGGAATGGTGCTGCCAATTTTGAGAGGAGAGTCCAGCTGGAAGAGCTCTATTTTGGATAGATTTCATTGTAGGCATTTATAAGAACATAGAGGAAATGTTCTCTATGTACTGAAAAACAAAACAGAACAACACACACAGAAAAACCAGGACAGGAGAATGGACGAGAGGTCGTGGCTAAAGGTGCTGACCTAAGGACTGTCATCAACAACACCTAGATGGAAAACGAATCCATGTGGGTATAGCTCTTTCCCAGGAGAAATGGTGTGGAAAGAAGAGCAGATGGCAAATAAAGAAATCCTTGGGGGCACAGACGTGGTCAAATAGCATGAGGAGGAAAGTATGAGTCACGGGGAAAAGTCAAGGATAAAATGATGATAAACACAATTAAGGGATTGATCCTGGAGAATGAAAACAGAGAAAGAGCTATTGGGCCGGGCCAGAAATAAGCCAACAGCTCTTTTTTTCCACAGGGTCAAGAGGAGAGAAAGAAGGGGTGCTCTCCTGGGAAGAGAACCAAACGTACCATGTCATCTCCTGGCTTTTCTCTTCAGGACTTTCAAAATCTACCTACCTACTGGCTCATTATGTGTGGAAATCAGCTCCTCTTATGTTCAGACTGACTTCTCTTTCTGAAAGTTGCTAACCTTGCCTATAATAGCTTTGAGCCTCTCTCAAATTCACCTTTTCCATGACTCTGCCACATTGCCTGAAGTAAGCCATAAACCACTATGGATAAACCAGCCTTCCACTGCAGTGGTTAAGTACATGGGGTCCACAAAGAGACTGTATGGAGGCCGTGTTACCAATCTGTCAATCTGAAAGTCACCAAACCGTATCATTCTGGTGAAGAAAAGAATGATATATCATTAAACATACATGCTTTAAAAATTTTTTTATTTAAATTCAATTTAGTTAACATATACTGATCATTAGTTTCAGAGCGCAGAGTTCAGTGATTTCATCAGTTGCATATAACACCCAGGGCTCATCACATCACATGCCCTCCTTAATGCCCATCACCCAGTTACCCCATTCTCCCCACCCACCTCCGCTCCACCAACCTTCAGTTTCTTCACTGTAATTAAGAGTTTCTTATGGTTTGCTTCCCCCTATTTTTATCTTATTTTATCTTTCCTTCCCCATTGAAGTTCATCTATTTTGTTTCTTAAATTCCACATATGAATGAAATCATGTTGTCTTTCTCTGATGAATTATTTCACTTAGCACAATACCCTCTAGTTCCATCCATATCACTGAAGATGGCAAGATTTCACTCTTTTTGATGGCCGAGTAATATTCTATCGTATATATGTATACATGTATATATACACCACATCTTCTTCATCCTTTCATTTGTTGATGGACATCTGGGCTCTTTCCATAGTCTGGCTATTGTGGAAACTGCTGCTATAAACAGATGCCCCTTCGAATCACTATCTTTGTATCCTTCTGATAAATAACCTAGTAGTGCAATTGAAGGGAAGATGCGCACGTGCTTTTCAGTGTCTTTCTCCAGGAAACTGGTGGCATCAATGAAAGGAAAAACAAAGAAACTCACAAACTCCTTTTTAAAAACCATAGTTGCATTAATTCTGAATTGTTTTAAAAAACCTAAACTTCAACACGTAAGAGTATTAGTTTCCTAGGGCTGCTAGAACACGGGACCACGGACTGGGTAGCTTAAGCAATAGAAATTCTAAATCAAGGCTGCAAGTCAAGATCAAAGTGTTGGCAGGTTTGGTTGCTTCTGAGGACTTGTTTCCAGGATCTGTTCCAAGGCTCTCCATGGTCTGTAGGAGGCTGTCTTTTCCCTTGTGTCTTCACTCCCTCTTCTCTCTATGCAAATCTGTGTCCAAATTTCCCCCTTTTTATAAGGACACCAATCATGTTGGATTAGAACCCACCCCAACAACCTTACTCTAACTTGATTACCTCTGTAAAGGTTCCCTCTCCCAATGAGGTCCTATTCTGCAGTAATGGGGGTTAAGAATAAAGCAAATTTGGGGCTGGGGGAGGGGAGGGTTAGCCAAAAGCATTTTACTAGGGTATAATTTTCTCAGGGTATAGAATCAGGATATTCCAAAAGAACTCTTTGTTCTTGCCTCCTTGGAGAGAAGACATTTCATTTTGTGATTTCCCTATATTTTGCCTCAAAGGACCTACAGGGGTATTTCAATTAGTCAAGCATTACATATGGAAACAAGCAAAAGCAAAGTGGTTATTTTAAATTAAATTCTGCCCTAGTGTAAGTTGCAGTGCTTCTGGAAAAGGCCATACAGGGAGGTGCCTGTAATGGATACTGAGGATTAACTGTAGTCAGTTTTGGTGTAAAGGAGAATTGGCCACGACCCATTAACACCACCAAAGTGGGCAAGATCCAGCTACGTTTATAGTGCTCACTCTGGGTGGGTCAGACATTTCTGAAGTAGGACCCGAGTAAGCTCAAGAGAGAAATCATCTGTGGGCTCGGCATGAGATGGAAGTTTCCTTCCCCACTTCCTCCTCAGGTCAGTCTTGTCTCACATGCAATCCATACTGTGCTTTTATTTTTTTTAATTTTTCTTTATAGATTTTATTTATTTATTTGAGCGAGAGAGAGACAAAGAGAGTGCATGCAGAGGAAGAAGGACAAGCAGGCTCCTCACCGAGCGCAGAGCCCAACAAGGGGCTCTATCCCACAGCCCGGGGAGGTCACGACCTGAGCCGAAATCAAGAGTCGGACACTTAACCAAGTGAGCCCCACCCAGGCGCCCCCACACTGTCCTTTTAGTGCAGACCCCGTAGAGGCTGTTACATTTCCCAACTTTGCATTTTTCCTTCCAAATGAGGATCTCAAGAAAGTAACCCTTTTAAACAAACTTGGTAGGATCAGAAGGGTAAATATCCATAAAATATACAAACACAATCGGCTAGACTTCTGGTTTCAACCAGATGAAAGCTGTTCAGATACACACTTTTCAAAGATCTACAAGGATACTCCTTTTGTTCTTGAAACGTTCTAAATAAGGCAGTTAAACTTGCAATGGTATTAATTTGCAGGTGTTTGGTGTCACAGATCTTTGCAAAAGCCTTGTCCCCGACTTTCAGCCACTCCCTCTCACTGGCATCCCTCTCCCTTCACTACTGTTCCAAAATCATGACTGACCACCTTAAGAAACGAGTCAGCCAGAGCTAGAACAGTTCCTGGGGAGGCTAGGTATAAGTCTGGCAATGCTACATGAGCCTCACATTCAATTGTTCTTTTTTAAAGATTTATTTGAGAGAGAGACAAGGAGAGAGAACATGAGCAGGGGGTAGGGACAGAGGGAGAAGGGGAGAGACAAGCAGACTCCCCGCTCAGTGTGGAGCGTGACGTGGGGCTCGATCCCAGGACCCTGAGATCATGACCCGAGCTGAAGTCAGACGCTTAACTGAGTCACCCAGGCATCCCATCAACTTCTCTATCTTTCAGAAATGTCTTATAAAGTCTAATTCAAGACTAAAAATCTGGCAGGCTTTTTACTCTTTTATGCAAAATAGAGTAAGTTATTCTTAAATGTTTGGTATCATGTTGCAAAGCAAAATCAAGTGTTTTACTCACTTAACCCTTACTCATTCCATGCCCAGCCCACAATGGATTTGTCTTTTTGAGCTTACGCAGGTTCACCTTCAGAACTGCTTGGCAGGCTAAGAAATCAGAACTGGAAACCTACTTTACTCTTCCCCATTTGGTATTCTAATACTGTGCCGCTGCCAATTCTCTTTTATACCAAGAAAGTATGTTAAGTTCCATTCCTCTGTGTAATTCTATCACCATGTGTCCCCTCAAAAGATATGCTGGAGTCCTAACCCCCGATACCTGCAAATGTATTCTCCTTTAGAAACAGGGTCTTTACGGATGGGATTGAGGGAGGCCATTAAGGTGACTCCTAATCCAGCATGACCAGTGTCCTTACAAGAGGAGGAGGAAAGACACGGATAGAGAATTCCACACGGCGACAGAGGCAGAGGTCAGTGAGGAGCAGGCGTGAGCCGAGGCCTGCCGAGGGCCTCCGGGAGCCATTGGAGGCTAGCAAGAGGCAAGGAAGGCCCCGTCCAGGGTCTCAGTGGGAGCCTGGCCCTGCTGACACCTTGATTCCAGACCTCCGGCCTCCAGGACTACAAGAGAATAAACTGGTCCTGTTTTAAGCCAGTTTGGGGTACTTCACTATGACAGTGGTGCTAGGAACCTAGTACACTCTGTAATACAATTTGGGATGTATTTCAATGAAAAAAACGTGTGTGTCTGTAACTTGTGACACAGTACCCATAACAACCGCAGGGTCATGCTGGAGGACTCCCTCAGAGTCCTCCTGCTTGAAAAGCACTAGAAGCCTCCTGAGCTTTACCCCCTTGTCTTAGTTACATTCTTGCCAGGGCACAAAACACCTCCTCTTCGTATGCAAATGTATTTGCTCAAGGGGACCCATGTTCTCACTTTAAAACTACAGAACTGGACACCAAAAGCCTGCGAAAGTCCGCTGTGTGCTCAGCTGCCGTGCACCAGCGGTGGAGGGGCCGGGCCGGCGTGTCCCCAGACCTGCCCTGTTCCAGCTCAACTGCGTGCCACGCTACAAAGAAAGCAGGACAAAGGCCCGCCATTGGCAAGCTGCTCCCGCGGCAGCACCTGTCCGCTGCCTCCCGGCCTCATGTTTTATGTATTTCTTTGAGCCTCTCTCTCCCAGGCTGTTATCTCCCCGCGAAGAGAACTTGGTGGAAGAAGTCACGCAGACGGGGACGCCTCCGATGCCAAGCGCACGCAGGCCTCTCTCTCGGGTCCTGTGCAAACCCGGGACCCAGCCCGCCCTCTTCTGAGGACACGGAAACCACTGCCCCCTGCCTTGCCGGAGACGGCTGCTCCCAACAGTAACTATATCGCGGCTCCTCTGTGTCCTGGTGAGGCTCATTCTTCATCGTCGCTTTAACTGACATCTGACAAAATGCAATTCGAGATCGTTTCGGGGAAGGGAGAGGAAGTGCCGCTCCCACAGCTGGAAAGAGGAGGGGAGGTGGGAAGACACCAAGGAAGAAAAGTCTGAGAGATGGGTGGAAAGCAGGCGGGGGACGCTGGGAGGAAGGGAGCGGGAGAGGAGAAGGGGAAATGAGAGACGTAGGACAGTGAGAACATGCTCGGCAATTGCGAGCGTACCAGGAACTCCCGGGGAGTAACAGAGTAGCACGACCACGTGCTCTGTACACAAGAAACACCATAGCGATGCGACGCAGTCTTCTTCACGCCACCCCAGCAGGTGTTCACGCAGGGACGTGTGGGTGTCAAGCTGGTGGAGGGCTCCCTTGGTGGGGCAGCCAGGGGCTAGGTCTACGCTGTGCAGATTAAAGCGGGCTCCTTCGTCTGTTGCAAGGACGTTTCTATGCTCTGATTCACCCACCCGGTCCTGGTGTGGTCACCGGCCAACGACTGCAGCTCTGGGCCACCCGCACACCGCACTGAGCGGAGGCGCCCGCTCTGACTGCGTGGGCTCTTGCTCCAGGGAGCCCTCCTCCCGCAGCATGGCCAACAGTCAGGAGAGCCTGCCTGCATCCTGCCTTCTAATGCAGGGAGGCACCTGCTGGCAGGGCCTTACTGCTGGTCTGTGCTCCATGAGCTCATTCCGGATGGTCGCTGGGTTCCCAGAAGCCAGGGCTCTGCCCCTTGTTGGCTGTGCAGCCTCAGCACACTACATGGCCTCTTTATGCCTCAGTGTCTTCATCTGTGAAATGGAGGCAGTAACAGTTTCTCAGGGGGTCCTGGAGAGGGTTAGGGGAGTGAGTATACTCAAAGTGCTCGGAACAGGGCCTGGCGGGAAGCAAGCCCTGTTGAAGTGTGCTGTGGAAGGGGAGGACAGCGAATTGGCTGGTTCTCCAAGGCCTAACATACAATGCGCCTCAGAAAGCTGGCGCTCCCAGTACTCAGCACAGGGCCCACCACATACAACGGGGTCCAGTATGCTATTTTCCAACAGACAAAGGAAAATAGAAAAACAGTGAAATGGGACTCAGCTGGTACTCATCTCAAATGCGATTCCAGGAGGAAAGGCAGGTTTGATCAAGAAGAAAGCAACTTCCAATGACTCCCACAGAGGACGCTCGGGAAACTTCAAGAGCTTGAGAAGATACAGACACAGAGCCTGTATTTTACCCACTTTACCTAAAAATGTTTTTTTTACAGAAGTTCTACCCCGGGGCACCTCAGTGGCTCAGCTGGTTAAGTATCTGCCTTTGGCTCAGGTCATGATCTCAGGGTCCTGGGATGGAGCCCCACGTGGGCTCAGCAGGGAGCCTGCTTCTCCCTCTGTCTGCCCCTCCCCCTGCTCATGCTTGCTCGCTGTCTCTCTCTCTCTCAAATAAATAAGTAAAATCTTAAAAAAAAAAAAAAAATTCTAAACCTGGTCATAACCAGGATGGAGTTCCTTTTCTTTTTTTAATCTACTGAGGTATGACCGACAGGCAGTATTTGTGTCTGGTGCAGAACATGGTCACTCAGCATTTGCATACACTGTGAAATGACCCACAGTGATTCTAGTTACTGTCACCTTAGCATTAATACGGAATTACTGACCCCAAGTCTTCCCCAAGCCATACTATACGCCCACGGCTCCTTTTATAACTAGAAGTTCATAGCTCTTAATCCCCCTCACCAATTCCCCCACCTCCCTCCCCTCTGGCAAAAGCCAATCTGTTCTCTGTATCTGTGAGTCTCGGTTGGTTTTTGTATTTTAGGCTCTGAATATAAGTGAACTGATGGGGTATTTGTCTTTCTCTGTTTCACTTATTTCACTTAGTATAATGCCCTCAAGGTCCATTCATGCTGTAACAAGTGACAAGATTCATTCTTTTTGGCTGAGGAGTAGTCCAGTGTGTGTGTGTGCGTGTGTGTGACGTCTTCTTTATCCATTCACCATCTGATGGACACTTGGGTCATTTCTGTATCTTGGCTCTTGTAAATAATGCTGCAGCGAACACAGGGGTGCATATACTCTTTCATTTTCTTTGGGGAGATTACCCAGTAGTGGAACTGTTGGTCATATGGTGGCTGTATTTTTAATTTTTGAGGACCCTTCACAACGCTTCCATTGTGGCTGCACCTAAATTCACATTCTCCCCAGAAGCGCATGAGGGCTCCCATCTCGCCACATCCTCTGCCAGCACCTGTTGTCTTTCTGATGCTAGCGATTCAGACGGGATGCGAGGGTGATGGGTGCGAGTTTCTAGGTACAACATATTCACCACAGGTTTGTATCTATTACATAAACTATCCTCTTTTATGACTGAGCACTTGGGTTAAAAAAAAACGAACACTTCTAATATAGGGGATATTTACTTTTAATAAATTATAGACGTGCTATTTTACTATCATAATATGCTTACTAAATGCACAAAAATAGAAAATTTTAAAGGATGAGGTAAAAATGTACATTTTCCCAACATTTTCTTGTTTGCCCATAAATTGTCCTGAGCCCTTCACTTTGAAAACCCCTGCCATGACTCAGATACCCCAAGCCACAGAACTTAAGAGCTAGCCTTGGCCTCGTGGTTAACTTCAGCCAGTGAAAAGTGCATGTCAAGTGTCGTTTCTGGGCAGAAGCTCTGCAGAGCCTGCGAGTGATCTGCTCTTGATGACCCAGGTGGAGGCTCCGTAGCCTGAGGACAGAGAAATGAGCGAGGATGCAGGGCAGGGGCCCTGGGCCAAGCCCCCACAAGGCGCACCAGCAGCACGGTAGTGAAACACGCCTCGTGTTGGGAGTCCCTGAGAAGCGGGGCTGTTCGTGGCCACAGCATAACGCAGCCCATCCCAGCTAGCACAGTAACCCTCCTTGAGGCTGCTGTCCCAAACGAGTCTGAATCAGTGAGGTCGAGTGGAAATATATTTTGATGCTTATCATGCTCACCCATCAAAAGCAGAGCACATGTTTTTCGAGATGGCTTTAAAAGTCCTAAGTGGTTCAATCCCTACCTTCCACATTCAGACATCACTTCTGCGCCCTGCGGAAAAGCTTCGTGGAACAGCTACGATCCTCAAAGCCATTAGTGATTTCAGGTGCACACCCACTAACCCCACCCAGTAATTTTCCCAAACCAGGGGGAGCTATAGGACCCTCCGTCCCACAGGCGGAAACGGAAAGCTGCTCTTCACACAGGCCACGGGAGCTCCTCGTGGCCACGCTCAGGCTTATGCGCCCTATCGGCATCAGCTTATGCCCTCTGTGGCCTTTCTCCTGGGAAAAGCACTTTTTTACGCCCTGCCCCTCATTGCATGATGCAATGCTTATGTTCTTGGTAAAGAATACTCAAGTTCTGACATCATAATGATCATGGGTATTACTCATGATAAGCTCACAAGCCTGGCAAGGCACATTCTGTACCTTCTTTATCACTGAAGTCAGCAATGGGCTTAAAAATAGCATTGGCTCCCACACCCAGGGTACCACTGATTCCTTAATGGATGGACAGACACAGTTCTGGTCTCCTTACTTATAGGGAGTTTAGACTGACACTCCTAGAGCTGACGCACAGCACTAGGGTGGGGCCTAGCGGAGTGGCTATGCTGTACTGCCTTAGGAACAGAGATCTGCAGATCCCAAAAGAAGGAATGCTCAGGAATTACAAAATCAAAATTTAAGGTGCTGTCATGCTGGTGACTCAAAAGTGATCATCCTAAAATGTCATTAAGGGGAATATCTATAAACCTGGGAACTGTAACGTGCTGAACATACCAAAACAAAGACGAGTGATGTTACAATGGTAAGTGGCAGTCGTCTGTGAAGACTATAAACAAGTCTGAGATTTTTCATTGTTAAGGGAGAGAAAAGGTATTTGATTTCAGGGGCCTGATTCAGGCTCTTTGGAGAGAAATATCCCTAGAGAGCGTTTTCATAATTTATAGTTACCTGTAAGAATACATAATACCTTTTGCTCAAATTCTATGCGCCATAAGCAATCTGATGTCTTACTGGGATTCCAGAAAGGCCTCCCTGACCAAGAAGGAAATACCTAAGCACGCCTAGCCTCTCTCTGTAATGATCCAGATTAATCAGTCTTCTAGAGGATTAGTTACTACAAGCCAGTCCTTCAGAACCTCGTAATCCTCGATGTAGTTATAAAGTCACACGTCCAGGTCTGCCAGGCAGAGGATTCGAGAGGCCACGGTGGGCATCCAAAAATGTCCCGAGAGCGTACTATGTTCAAGCAGCACCCCGAGGGCTGGGAGAACAGCACGAGGAGACGGGGAATGCTGAGAACAAGTAACTGACTACAGGGGCCATCGTAACTATTAGCGAGGATATGTCGCGGGGTTTGGAGGGAGGACAGAGCCGAGGACAGAGCACCCAACACGAAGCAGGGGTGAGCTGAAGCAGAGAGACCAGCACGTCAGAAGACACACATCACTGCTAGGGAATAAGACTAAACCCGTTTTATTTAAGATTTATAAGCCATCGACCTCCCCCAGGACCTGGACTGGTTTGCAGATACAATACAAAAATAAGGTAACTTCAGATCCGACAGGAGCAGCCCTATCTGAAGGGAACACAAGGAAGAACAGGGTGCTTGAACATGGCTGAGGGCTCCCGCAGGGAGCGGCACATGCGTCTGGAAAAACGAGCGGCAGGCAGGTCTGGTTTCGGCTTCACCCTGCAGGCTGCGGGGAGTCAGGAGAGGCATCTGCAGGGGAGGAGAGGAAGAGTCGGGCGGTGGAGTGGAGCATGGCCTCACTGGGCCGAGAGGCTCCCAGCCCACCCTGGTGGAAGAGCACCTGCAAGGGGGTAAGATCCTGAACAAAAGGAGGATTTGGTGGGAACGTAAGCCAAGGCCACAGAAAAGAGACTGAAGCAGCAGTGTAGTGCCTGATGACTGGTGGGGAAGGGAGGGGACAGGAGAGACATCTGGCACGCTGCAGAGCCGGGGTGACAGGTGACAGAACCAGGGGCCCTTGCTGGTTGTGAGTGGCGAAGAAAGCACGACCCAGGGATCATGGCCAGGCCTGGGGGCTCTCTGAATCTCCAGGATGCTCACAGGGGTACGCCTGTGGCAGTGACCCCTCCAGCCTCCCAGATTCCCTGTGAGCGCATCTCCAAGGCCAGAGTTGATCTAAAATGAAATCTGCTCTTAGACGCGTCTATCAGTTACTGTCCCAAGAAGACGCTCTCCCCCTGCAGCTGGGAGGACACGAGCAGGGAACTAATAAAGTCTTAACCCCAAGGCTGGGAGTCCAGGAGTGACAAGGACCTACAGCCCTCGAGTGAAAACACTCAGTAACGCTTCTAGAAGCACACAGGTCAATCAAACCATCTAGTCAATGAAGACAGCTCTTGTTACACACAAGCTACTAAGGGAGAACATCCAAATTTCTGTGTTCCTTCTGACGGCAGATGCAGTGAGAGCTCTCGGTCTTTCAGTAGCATAAAATACATACACTCCATCTACTGCCCCCCCACCCACCGCAAAGTGTGCCAAGCGGACCCAGTGCTCAAAGTCCTCTGTATGTCAGTTCTCAAAAGATGGTGAAGGACGAAACTTCCCGGCCATCCAGCGCCACATGGCTCTCAACTGCTCGTCTTGTGGTCTTGACCTGCCAGCCAAGCCCTTTTCATTCCTTTTTAGTTAAGCAGAAAATGAACCATCAGCTCCATTTCCACTCTCTCTGCATGAATCCTTTTCCCTTTTCTTTCTTGGCTCAAACTATATGGCTCATATAGGAATCCCACCGTGTTCTTCAGTGACTCTTACCTTGCTAAGTATTCTTTTCTTCTAAGAAATGCTGAATCCAAATAAAAGGTGGGAGAGAGTATGAGAACACGTTCTAAGGGGCAAACACAAGAAAAGCAGAGGAATAAACATGTTGATTTCTCATTCCCCAGCTCTTACTCCCAAAAATGCTAGAAATTACTGGGGGGGAAGTGGGGCCCTCTATGGAAGTGAGGTCAGCAGCCCAGGAACCTGCTTCCCAGGCTTACTCATGCTGTAAAATCCCATTAAGTCACCAGGACTCTTGGGGGAGAATAAGCTCTAATACCGGTTAGTTCCAAAGCAGAAACCGCTCTGCAATTTGCTCTTTCCCCCCAACTCTTCACCCAGAGCACAGACGAGAATCATCAAGAGTCAGCCTCTCCCCAGACCTGGAGGTAATCAAGGCACCAATGGCCAGGGTCATGGTGGGCAGCACTTGGAATGTGTGGGGGCAACACCGGGCCTACAGACCTGGCCTCCGTGCACAGGGACCTGGGGGCAGGAAGCTCCTCCATGCCCCCTTGGTCCGGGGCCCCACCAAGTGACTCAGAGCTGTGGGATCACAACTCAACCATAAAACAGAAAACAAATGAGGAACAAGACAAGCCTCTTTTCAGATACAGGCTAAAATTTGGGAAAAGGTTATCAGAACAAAGAAAAACAGTGCCTGCTGGCAGGCCGGTTTCCTTTTACTCACAGGAAACCTTTCCTGCCGACCTAACAGACAGCCCCACCTGCTCGGAGACTGACTGTCAGTGCCGAAGGAGAGGGAAACAGCACCGTGAGTTAACCAGTGACAGATACCGAAAGAATTCTGAGCAGGGGAGATGCAAGCTGGCCCCAGCACGAGAGTCAAGTCTGCGGAAAGAAGGGCCATGACGAAGGATCACTCGCATCAAAGCCTGACCATCTTTAGCTCAGACGCTTCCCCTGGGCACAAGCCACACAGATTGGGGCCACAGACGGGACCAAAGACCTCATTCCAAGAGGAATGAGAACATTACTGGGTCAGCTGACAGAACTGGGATACAAACTGTTAGATACAAACTGTTGCATCAGTGTCACATTTTCTAAACGGTGACTGCGCCGCACTGCAGAGAGGGCATCCCGCTCTCAGGAAATTCACAGGACACTCAGGGTAAAGCGGCACCACACGCCGGAACTCTGTCATACCGGCAAGGTTCTCCGACCTCTGCTGCCGGCACCGGGGCCACTAGCCTCAGGGAGCTGCTGAGCAATGAAAATGTGGCCGGCGTGGTTGGGAACCGACTTTTGCTTTTTATTTCATCCCAATTTAAGCAGCCACATGTGGCCTGCGGCTCGTGTATTCGATGGTGCAGAAGTAAAGGGCCAGGACACCTCAAATGTACCCTCAAATCATTCCCTGCAAGTACATGTATATGAAAATAAGAGATGTGTATGTACACACACACACACACGACAAGAAAGAGCAAGCGAGTGTGCATCACTGCAAGCAAGCAAATGGGGTAAAATCATAACTGGTGTATCTGGCTAAAGGTATGGGGCTAGTCTTTGTAAGTTTTTGTTTTTGCACATTTTCAATAAGTTTATAATTATTTCCCAACAAAATATATATTTTTAAATGTATGAGGGGGAACATTTATTCATTCATCAATGAAATCTAACAGGATCCAGCCAGAACTTATTTGGGGAGAGGAAGTTCCAGGCATCCTGAAATTCTGAGCAAACACAGTACATCCCACAGAAAACTCAGTGTGTCCCCAGTGTGTCAGCCAAACCCATCACCTGCCCCTGCTTTCCAGCCCCAGGATCAGTGCTGCTCTTCTCCTGCTGTGGGCCTTCCCACCTCTTTCCACTCGACCCTTAGCCTGTACAAGTTCACGAAGGACCGGACCAAAATGGCAAGTTCAGGACAGTTTTCACCTAATAAGTTTTTTTTTAAGGAGTTTATTTATTTATTTGATAGACAGAGATCACAAGTAGGCAGAGAGGCAGGCGGGGCAGAGAGAGGTGGGGGAAAGCAGGCTCCCTGTCGAGCAGAGAGCCCGATGCGGGGCTCGATCCCAGAACCCTGGGATCATGACCTGAGCCGAAGGCAGACGCTTAACTCACTGAGCCACTCAGGCACCCCTCACCTAAGAGTTTTATCGACATAAAATTCACATCCCATAAAAGTCACCCTCTGGAGACGCACAGCTCAGTGGTTTTAAGCGCCTTCGGTGTGTGACCGCCATCACTACCTAACGCCAGATGTTCTCACGCCGGACCCCCAACCCGTCAGCAGCCGCTCCCCGCTCTCCCCCACCGCCGAGCCCCTGGCAAGCTCTCCCCTGCTCTCCGTCTCCACGGACTGGCCTATTTGGGACATTTCATACAAATGGTATGGTACGACAAGTGGCCTTTTGTGTCTGTTCTCTCACTTAACATAATTTTTTCAGGGTTCACCTGTGTCATAGCATGAGTCAGCACTGCCTGCCTTTTTATTGCCAAATAATATTCCAAGTGGACAGGGCTTGTTCGTTTACCTACCCCTCAGCTGAGGGCCATCTGGGTTGCTGCTGCCTTCTGGCTGCTGTGCATGCCGCTGTGAACCTGTGGACCGGAGTCTGCGGGGACGGTGTCTGCAGCTCTCCAGGGCATAAGCTCCCAGTGGAGCTGCTGGGTCCTGTGGCCCCTCCAGGCTTGACCGCTGGAGAAGCCGCCACCCTGGGCTCTGATGCGGCCTCCCAACGTCCCCAGGAGCTGTGCCACACAGTGGTCCCCATGAAAGCCCACAGATGGCTGCTCCACAGACACGGCCGCCCTCCTGCCAGCTGTGAGCTACCGCAGTCTGCATCCAAAGCAGGAGGCAGGCTCTGCTGGACTCGCCGGACATAAGCGAGGGAAGCCGGGCCTCGCTGGCCGCCAGCTGTGGGCTCAGCCTTGTCCCGGCAAGGAGCACGAGCCGGCACCTGGCGCAGCCGCCGAGGTCTGGCACGCGGTGTGTGGCCACCGATGAAGAGGCTCTCTGTACGGGAGCAGCTGCGGCGGGAGGCGAGCTGCTGCAAGCTGGCTGTCCCCTCGCCGTGGCAAAGCTGTTGGTGCTCCTGGTAGGAGCCTAGGGGGAGTTATTTACCCATAGACGGTGCTCCTAGAACCGCCTGGCGACACACCAGCAGGGTGGGGGCCTGGAGCCAGGGGCGAGGGCCACGAGAAATCCAGACGTCCAAAAGGCTGGCTCTTTGGGGCCTGCTAGCCCTGGGACCTCCCAGAACGAGGGCAAAGACC
>ML107572.1:13264-47009 GCA_003697995.1 Taxidea taxus jeffersonii | reverse complement strand
TCAGCAGAGAGTGTGCTTCTCCCTCTCCCTCTGCCTGCCGCTCTGCCTGCTTGGGCTCTCTCTCTGTCAAATGAATTAATAAAATCCTCTAAAAAAATAGAGCCCTTAGAAGTTAGCCTACTGAAACACAGAATGGGGTAGAGAAGGGGTCTGTAGGGAAAAATGGAGAATATCTAAAACAACTATGTTTGAGGATTCTCTTCGGGTTTGATAACATGGGATCTGCCTGTACTACACATGATATGTGTGACCTTGAACAGGTTATGTAACTTTTCTGTAAATTAGTTTCCTCTTCCATATTTTGTTCTACCTTATGTAGTTTTGAGGATGAGGGGTGATAATGCATGTAAAGTACTCATAATAGTACCAGGCATGTAATAAGTGCTCAGCAAATGTTAGTGGTTAATTTTCCTGGTGATTTGTTCTCCAGCAGGACAGACAGCAGGGGCTGTGATTTGAGGATGTTGTAAAGCAGAATTTACTCTCCCTCTTCAGGAATATGCCTTTCTAGGGGAATCCTGAACATGAGTAGGAGAATTGGTTAAACTCTACATTATTGTACCATTGATGTCACACTTATTAATTTTGCATGTAAGTCTGCTACTATCTTCTTTAGAGGATGATGTTGAGAATTGCCCTCCTAAGGGCATTGTCCAGTTGTAAATTAAGTGACTAATTTTAGGATCTCATAGCTGTTGCAGTGTTCAATGATTGGATTGGGTGTCTTAAACACATAATTGGCCCTCCAGTGAATTTAGAAACAGAAATTGGTCCGTCTAGTTGTTTGGTGTATGGATGCTGTTGTGTGCCTCCTACATCTCCCCTGCCTCCTTTCAGGATGGAGGCACCTATTTCTCCAGCTGTTGGAAGTGTTGGTGATTGACAGCTGTCAGTGACTTTGTCTCTGAGAATGGCCACCTCCTCCATATCCCGGTATGGGTCTGGGCTGCCTTGCACTCCATTTGAGACAATTTTAAGAGGTCATCCCATCTCCCTATTTCCCTGTGTGATCAGCAGAAGCCTTTGCTGTGATTGCAATACAATTTAATTGCATAATTATCCCCCACCCCCACCCTGTACAATTCTGCTTTCCTCCCTCCCAGGTGCTGATTCCTAATAATCTACTCTAATAAACTTCCTGCATGCAAATCGCCATGTTGCAGTCTCTTTCCAGACACATTGTACCTGTAGCATTTGGGGTCAGGAGTTCTTTTCTATAAACCTTTCTGCTGACTTTTGTGCCATCTGGAAAGCTCATTAGGTATTTATTGTGATGAACAATAGCCACTTGAAAAGTTGACTCTGGGTTTGGGGTGATAGGATTTTCACAGAAGTCACCATTTGAGTCTCCAGGATTCATTTGGATGACAGTCCCTTTTCCTCCTCTCCTGTTCTGTGTGTGTTCCACCAAGACCATGTTCCTCATCAGAGAGGACAACTTTTCCAATAGAGAACTGTGCTTTAGTTTTATAATGGTTGAGTTCCCAATGCAGCACTACCATTCTAAAGACCAATTTGATTTGGAATTTTTATTATGGAATTATATGTTCAAATTAACCAGTGCAGAGGCAGTAAAGCTCCATTTTGTACTTTGCACAGTGAATCATTGTGTTTGTGCCACATTTTACAGTGTTCGTGTTCTGTCTTTGTTTGGGTTGTAATAATAAAATAGCACTGGATCACATATAAACTACAAACATTTATTTCTTACAAATCTAGAACCTGGAAAATCCACAATCCTGTGCAGCAGATTTGCTGTGTGGTGAGGACTTCCTGATTCATAGACTCTACCTTCTTGCTGTATCCTCACACAGAGGAAAATGCAAGGAAGCTCTTTGGGCATCTCTTTTATAAGAACATTAATCCCATTAATGAGGCTCCACCCTCATGACCTAATCACTTCCCAAAGGCCCCATCTCCTTGGACATTAAGACTTCAACATACGAATTTTGAACTTTGGTGGTGCACAAAGCAGACCGTGGTGGGTTCCCACCAAAAAACTGCCATTCTAAAGACCAATTTGACTTGGAATTGTTATTATGGAATTATATACTCCCCTTAACCAGAACAGAGGCAGTAAAACTCTATTTTGTACCCTGCACAGTGAATACTTGTGTTTGTGCCACATTTTATAGTGTTCATGTGTGCTTAGAGCTCCTTAGGCAGAAATGTCCACCCGAATGAGGCGCAAGTTGACAATAGTGCCATTGCCTCATGGCCTGATGTGACTCATTAAAGCTCTTACTCTACTTTAACACTCTTTCACGAGTGTTGGTTTGGCATATATTGTTATGATTAAGAGAAAATGTAGCTCCATTAGCAAAGTCTGCCTTAAGAAATTGCAGTGCCTTGGGAGCTCGCAGATGTCTGAGGCATCCGGTTGACTTTGCCCAGCCGGGGACACACTCACTTTGGCCAGCTGGTTGCAGCAGGTGTGACAGCAGTGGTGTTGCCCACAGCGCTTGCTTTAGAGTGTGAGCCATGAGCTCGCCTTATAATGGCACTGACTTGATTGTACTCACGGCTTTTATGAAGATCTGCCAGGCTTTGGGGGCAGGTTTTGTTCATGGGCAAGTAACCCAATAGTGCTTTCTCATATGGCTATAAGCTGGTCAGCCTCTGGTATTTCCACATGGCACCTGTGTCCCCATTCAAGGTCCTGCATCATAATCAGGTTATATCATCCAGTTTTTAAGTTTAAGGGCTCTCAGTACGGGAAGCAAATACACGACCTCAGTTCTGGATTGAGACATCCTTAATGAAAACGAAGGATCAGTGCAGTATTTCTAAAACAGTCAGGCCTTTTTTTCTCCTTTCCAGTTTTGCTTTCAATTAGTATGTTGGCCTCCTTTAAATTTTAGGTAAGACGTGCACAGACATCCACATTTTAGAGAGGATACATAAAATGTTTGCTTTGAAATGGGCACCTGGTTCTAACTGGGATCAGTTTCAAAAGAAATACTTATGAAAGGTTTGTGAAGGGAAAGGATACAATCGAATCCCAAGTATATGGGACCCAAGGAAACTTGAGTTGTCCCCATGGCTCTCAGGGGGAGAGATGCTTTCATATCCCAGAGGGTTTGATGAGTCAAGAGAAGTGTATACACTGTGACTAATATGGTCTGTTAGACCAGGGCACAGATGGGTATTTCAGTCAGTAGGAAAGATGCATTCCTATATAGAGTGAAAAGACTCACAGGAGAGCTATATAGCAGTTGAAAAAGTTGTGTTCATCTAAATCTGACCATGAAACAATTGGCATAAAAAAGATGGAGAAATGCATCATAAGCACACCTGAAAAGAAATGTAAATATTTGGTTATAAAGCCTCAGAGAGTCCCATGTAAGGATGCTCTGGTCATGGCTGCCAAAGGAGATGAGTGAGGGTGTAGTCTGTTATGAGAGCTGATCCTCAGGCAGAATCAGGGCTTGACCTGGATCAATTTCAGGAGCCTATAGGAGAAGTTCCATCTGGGGAAAAAGTGCTGTGTCTAAAGGGAGCGTGATAATCATGCTCATGATAGCCTAGGCAGACAGTGAACGGTAAACAGGAAGAGGTGGTAAGGGCTCCAAGGAGATTGAAAGAGGTGTTAACAGCAGGGTGGACCCCAGAGATGGTGAATTTAAGGTTGGGTGCTACTTGGAAGTCTAGAAAGACAGTTGCATCAAAAAGGCTGTTCAGGACTCCTGTCACGGGGCAAGGCAGACTCTAGTATGTTGGAGAGTAGAAGCAAGTGCAAGTCAGAGTTCCAGTTTTGGAAGACATCTTGGAGAACCATGCAGAGTTTAAAAATAGAGACACTACCCCAGAATATAAGGCTCGAATCCAGATAAAAAATAAACTGTGATTGGATGGTGGGGACATAATCACTCCCAAGATCGTCAGGAGTCTATTTCTCACCTACTCACGCACCCCTTGAGCATAGTTTCCATAGATGCACTTGCTATTGATAGCTGCAGGGCGTCCTGACAACCAGCTGATTCCAGCAGAATGGCTTATCTAGTGGTTCTTAAGTCACCAACTCGGTAATATAAGCAGATATAATCTGATTTTTACTATATAATTCACTCTTTAATCTCTTCCATTAGTCCTTGGAATGCCTAGAGACTCATTTACCTTGCATCTGTTTTCATTATTCTTGCAAGTTGTGAATCACTTTGCTCCATGAACGGCAGATTCTCTTTCAAAATCAGATCAATATGTCTAACGGGTTTTTAGAACGGGCCCTTATGATCAATGTGCATTATATATCACAGAATTGCCTGTGTGCACTTTTTTCTTGAAATACTTTAAAAGGCAACACTCTAGGTATGCATGTAGATAATATGCATAGTAATCAGAACATTAGTAATTTGTAAATTAATTATTAAATTAGATTGAAATTAAAAGAAACTCTTCTTCCTTCCCATTGCTTATGATGTTCCCTTACTGTTTTAAATGAAAATGATTTAAGATAGATCAGTGATAACAAGAATGAAGATAAGTCTATATGCTTCTACTGTATTATTTAATGATAGGTAATACTTGTCACAGAAACATATACCTTTATACATGGCAGAAATCATAGACATGAAAACAGAAATTAGAAATCATATGGGAAAGGCTAAGGTTAATGACCTTGTGCCCTAAATTTGTGCATGAGCTTCCTGGCCATCAAGTCACAAAGGAGAAAGTATCTCTCTCTGTGATGAAAGCTTGCAGGCAGACTTTTCCTAGCACTGAAATTGAGATTGTATGGTGCGGTTGTTAAAATAGTGGGTTTGGGACTCAGTAGAAGTGATTTTTGAATTCTAGCTCTCTCACTTATTAGTGTGGATCCCTGAGTTAATGACTTCAACCTTCTGAACCTTAGCGTCTTCATCAGAAAAATGGGTATAGCAATACCTATTCCTTAAGGTGGCTGAGAAACTGGAAATAGGAAATGCATGTGAAGGGCCTAAGGCAGCGCATATTACATGTTAACTGCTTAGTAACTATTAGTCAAAAGGTCACAACACTTGGGGTTTATTCAAACCATTACGTTCTCCAGCAGGAAAGATACTATTTGAGGAGAAAATGGGAAAGACCACAATATTTATAAAACAGTGTGAAAATTTCATAAACATAAGAAATATAATTTTTTCTCCCTGAAGTTTTGTAAAGGTAGGATGAATCCAAAGTGGGTGTTCAAGGCTCATGATAATTAATAACTTGTCCTAGCTTTCCTTTGTATACTTGTTTCAACACTGTATGGAGGTAAGGATACTTGCTATATCCCACCTTATTGATGAAATGTCATATTCTGAGGATAACACTTGAGCTTACTTATTACTTAAGAAGGCTAAACTGACAAATGTTTGCAGTTGAGTAGTTAAAAAAAACAAATGTGTATTATAAACTCCTAAGTTAGAAATTGGAGGCATGCTTAGGATTTGAGAAGCTCTAAGACCTCCTCTGCTTGCCCTGGGCAGACTGGAGCCTTGAGTGGTGTGCTTACTGTGTACGTGGCTGTAAATGTGATGCTGTGTTGTCCATGTCAGCTCAGCATCACCACTGCCCCCCTCCATGGTCTTTACTGGATTGTAGAGAATCCAGGAACAGCATTTCCAGGCTCCCTTTTCTTCCTGGTTCTGTCAGTTCTTTGACTTTAATCCACGTGGCTGAAATTTAAGCTGGTGTTATTGAAGGCTGGCTTCTGGTGAGAAAGACCAGCCTTTTGGTAATAACCATCTCCCCACTGATTCTCTTGGGCTCACTTTTGCCCTTTTCATGCTCTTGGTTGCTCCCTTGTGGATTTTCCGAGTGCTAGGGAAAGAGACTTGCTAGTGCTCACTGTATAAAAGCTTTAGTTCCTGACTCATTTTCAGTCTCAGACTCAATAGTTGATGAGGATAGCAACTGTGTTGTGGTGATGGAGGCTTTGCAGCTGAGTTGGCCCAAGCCAGCCATCCACCACTTAGCTTTACCTGTTCTCTGCCAGCATGTTATACCTTAAACCTAAAGAGATGATCTTATGAGTCAGTCCAGCGCCTGAGTGAAGACTTCCATTCATTCAGCAAGCATTTATCAATGTGCCTGTAATCCGTGAACTCTTGTAGGCACTGGGGATGGGAGTGCGTGGTCACAAGGTGAATGAACCACCATCCCTGCCCTTAGGTTGTGCATCAGGGGCGGTGATGGAAGGAAACAGAGACGGCTGCGAAGCCCATGCGGGGTGTCCAGCCCAGGTCTAACTTAGCATCAGAATCAGAGAGACTTGAATTTGAAATTGGATTCTGTCCCTTAATAACAGTGTGATTTTTGAGAACATTTTTCAACCTTATTTTTCTTATCCATAGTAACTAGAAATGTAATTCCTACATGAAAGATTGTATTGAGCATTACATGAGACAGTATAAAATGTTTATAGTAGTAGTTACTTCCAGTATTCAATAAATGGTTATTTTATTATTATTATTATTTCCTTAGACTGGGCACTTCTGTGGTCTCTGCCTTCTGATTTGATGCCCCTCCATTTCCCCCCACCACTTTCGTTGCTGGTATACGTTAACAGCTGTGGGCCCAGTATTCACAAGAATAGTGCCAGAGGCTCAGTGACACCTAGGACACTACCCCTTTGTGCCATCAAATTAGTTGCCTTTGCTTTCTCCATTTTGTTTTATAAAATTATATCAAGCATCATTGCTTGCATGGCTTTCCTTGCTTGGGATTCTCTTCCCAGTCTTCTCTATCTACTTAAATCCTTTGTGCCTTTAAGTTTGTGTTAGGAAGCCTCTTTTTCTTGCCATGGTCCACAGCAGCCTCCCCTTCCTGGGGCTCATGTGGTAGCCCCTGTCAGCATATTCAGCTGATCCCAACACTTGGCATCCACTTTATCACAATTTCCCACTTTCTTCTAAACCTGTGAAGGGACTTTGCTTTATACGCATTCTGTATTCCCACCATGCTTTGTAAAGAGTAGGTGGTTAATAAATAGTTTTTGCTTGAGGGAGAGAATCTTACATATCTTCTGCCTCCTTTTGTCCTGTGTCTGTTGGGAATAATTTTGGCTGCAAGCATAACTCCCTTAACAGTGGATTATTGCAAAGAACACTTGTTTACTCAACAAGAAGCCAGGAGGGAGGCAGTCCTGCTGTTCGTTCCTTGGCTCCATGATGTCAAGGTATTGAGCTGCCATCTTGCAATTCTTCTAACTTACCATATTTCTCAGGCTTACAAGACTTCTTCTAGTCCTAGAAACCTCTTCTGTGTGCACCTGTGTCCAGAGGACAAAGCAGGAGTTCACCTGCATGTATGTGTGTATGTCATACACATCATACACATACACACGCACGCGCACACACACACTCAAACTGATATCTCATTGAGGGTCATTCTCCTTTCTTTTTTTTTTTTTTAAAGATTTTATTCATTTATTTCACAGACAGAGATCACAAGTCAGACAGAGATCACAAGTAGGCAGAGGCAGGCAGAGAGGGAGGGGGAAGCTGGCTCCCAGCTGAGCAGAGAGTCCGATGCGGGGCTCGATCCCAGGACCCTGGGATCATGACCTGAGCTGAAGGCAGAGGCTTTAACCCACTGAGCCACCCAGGCGTCCCCCCTCCTTTTTTTTTTTTTTTAAGATTTTCATTCTCCTTTCTTTTATCAGGGATGAAATAAAGCTACTCAGAAATCCTCTTATGTCTGTTGGCAAGAAAGGGCTCCAACCTTTAGCTGCAAGAGAGGCTAGAAATACAAGTGCCTGCCTTTTTCTGTTTCTAGGGTAGGAGGAAGGCAAGGGGGAAGGCTGTCAGCAGTAGCTTTAGGTAGCTAAATGCTAGTGTCCTCCATGTGTCCTTGGCATAGAGTTGGCATAAGTTGGTATTACTGACATCATGACATGCTAGGGAAGAGCTCATGGGAAGAAGCACTTAGAGGAAAATCAGGGAGCTTTCGGGAGCTGAACATGCAGCCGACTTTATCCTTTCAGGGGAAGCTTAGAAGTGTTGAGACCAAGTGAAGTAAGATGCCGCTGAGGTAATGCTTGTTGAGGAATGCAGGACATTCCTCTCCCAGAGAGGGACTGGTTCTGGGAGAATCTTGAAGGCAGAGTGTTGGTATGAGTTTGGGAGTGTGGACCATGGTCAGAATCACTTGAAGCCAGATGTAGGAACAAGGGTGGTTGCTGTTGGAGTGTGGGGCTGGTGTGAGCAGATTGAAGACGGTGGGTAAAGTGTTTCCTTGACTATTCCCTTTCTTTTGTTTTTTACAAACACTGGCCCTGAGACAAGATTTTGGGTGCAGATAATATCTTTGAGGGGTGATCTCAGGAGACTGGGAAAGAAATGAGAAGGGAGGGGCAAAACCAATAAAGGGATATTCATGAGCACATTACCACTGGAGCAACTGGGGTTCAGTCCCCCGTGGATCCTCTAAGAGACCATGTAGCAAACACCCCAGAATTGTCCCACCAATAAAGTAAGGAAATTGGAATATTTATCCACCAATTTCCATCTCTTGCTGATGGGGGCCAGTCCTGTAGGCATGGTCTCCTTCTGGCCTATCATACCACGTGAAGCTGAGCATAGTCCCACGGCCAGGGAATTCCATCTGGCAGTGGGTCACAGGAGGTCATTGGCAGGTACGTGAACTGACCACAGGTGGGATCTGGGATGCACTGAGATAATATGAGCACAGGGCACCCAACAGCTTTGGCCACGAGGAGCATCCTCCTCTTTTGAGGATGGAGAAGTCCCTAGCTCTGTGGGAGTTTGCTGATCAGAAAGCCTCTAAGAGAGGGGGGTTCAACAGCCTCTCTGTTTTAGGCATAGAACAAATACTTCAGCAACACCTGACGGTGGAGGGAAGTACAACCTGTTACCGTCTCCTGAATGGCGTTCTTTTTTTTTTTTTTTAATTTGAATTGAGTTTAGTTAACATATAGTGTGTTATTAGTTTCAGAGGTAGAATTTGGTGATTTATCAGTTGCATATAACACCGAGTGCTCATTACATCAAGTGCCCTTCTTAATGCCCATCACCTAGTTACCCCTTTCTCCCACCCACATCCCCTCCAGCAACCCTCAGTTGGTTTCCTGTAGTTAAGTGGCATTCTGAATGGATGGTGCAGTCTGCAGACACCTGTGGGTATATCTGGAACAGCTGGGCAGACTTGGAATGGAACGAGTTGCAAAATTCTCCTTGAAGGTTAGGCATCCAGACTTTAAGAGTGGTGCAGGACATGGATACATTGCTGGCCTGCCCATAGTCCCCTCTTAGTGAGCCAGCAAGCCCAGAGTCCTGCTTAAGGCATGATTTATGAGAACAGGGTGGATAAAAGCTCATACTTGTGTTAGCAACCCATGGCATGAGCTAATGTGAAGAAAAGGAGGAACAGTCAGACACTCTCCTGAAAATTTAAGCTTGAAACTTGGAAAATCTTCTAGTTTAAGCCAATTTCTGCTAAGATTGAATGGAATTGGAAGGAGAGACCTAATAATCCATATATATTTATTTTCTAGTAAATGAACAGCCTTCATTTTTAAGGTATAATTTCTGTGAATCTCTGTTGTTGTAACTAAAAGAGTACAACAGAAAACATATATATGTGGATTCATTTTCCATTTAAATAGTTGATCAAGGAGGTATTGGTTTCTTTACCTTGAAATATCTTGACACACTTTTTTTAACCAGAGTGAGAAAAGAGATCAATTGATTTGAGTTACTGGCATTATGAAGTGAAAATAGTTGTTTTTTTTTTTCCTCTTTCTTGGCTCTAAGGATATTCAAGATTCATTTTTTCTCTTCTTGAACTCTTAGAAACAGTTCCATGCACACACCCCTCCTCTGTTTTCAGTCTCCACAGGTATCAAGGCTCTATATTTTATACAAATTCTTTTAGGTTGCTATTTCTTGAGTTTTCCAAGGCAGTCTTTTTTTTTTTTTAAAGATTTTATTCATTTGACAGAGATCACAGAGAGGCAGGCAGAGATATAGAGGAGGAAGCAGGCTCCCCAGCAAGCAGAGAGCCTGATGCGGGGCTTGATCCCGGGATCCTGGGATCATGACCTGAGCCGAAGGCAGAGGCTTTAACTCACTGAGCCACCCAGGCTCCCCTCTAAGGCAGTCTTAATTTCAAGTATTTTGTCCTGTTGTCTCCATATACTATCAATGTCCCAGAAATGCCAGTATTTTGACATTTAAACTATATCTCCCAGACAGCTTAATTCCTGGAAGTGGAAAATGTCCTTTGTTAGACTTCGTTTCCTGATTTTTGGCCTGGAAAATAAGGTCATCATAGCCTTATGCAAGTCAGGTCTTGAAATTTGCAAGTTGTCATGACTTCTCCTTGAGCAATAATTTCAATGCAGCCTTCATCATCAAGGTGCCATATTATATGAAATAAGACATGTATTAGAATTTATTTATTATTATTATTTATTATTTTCATTTCCCCTTGGGATACTTACTTCTGGGGTTCAGCACACCCAGTGGAATCTTCACTGAGAGAAGGTGCAATGTGGACATCGGTTCCATGGAGCCCGTTGACCTTCTGCCTCACCCCAGTAAAGATTGGTTGCAAGGGGAAAGCTGACTTAAGGACTTGTAAACATAATTTTACCTCTTCCAAAAGCTTTTTGTGTTGGCTTTCTGTAGTCCTTGGAGACAGAATTATTACTCTGTCAGGAAAAAAATGTACTTCGTACATTACTTTGTACATTGCTTCCTATGATTGCTCTGACCCAATGAAATCCACTGTGTCTGTCAAAATATCATGTTCTCCCCTGCTAGACTCTAAGGTTCATGAAGGCAATGCAGGGCTTGTCTAGTTCATGTTCATCCTGCATGTCTGGATTGGTACTGATTCACAGTGGGTGATCAGTAGAGGTGCAGAATGCTTGAATGAATGTGTTCTTAGAGTGTTAGCACTTCCAGGAGTGCTCTGCATGAATATAACTGTGGGATGGTACACAGTAGACCCTTGGTCTCTTGCTGTTTCTGAAGAGTTTCTGGCAGATGATGGCCAGTTAAACCAAATTTATGGTCACAATCATCTTGCTGCCATAATGTTTCTCTTTAAAAATTTCCTGTAATCAGGATAAATGTTTACTTGTAGGCTGAAGTTCATGGTCTAAAAGAACCATAAGTGAATCAACTAATTAATTAGAATCATCAGATTTCTTTAGTCATTTGAAACAATGGTTTGTTTGGTCCTTTTCTTACCAATTAGTGTCCTGAATGCTTGTTAAGAAATACTAATGTATATGTGGGTTCCACATTATATTCATTTTGCTTTGGTTTGTGGGATCTAATCTTTAAGAGGGGAATGAAAATGACTCCATTTTCACTCAGTTGGCTAACAGAATACTGAAATGATAAATTAGAAGCTAATCATCTAGAGAGATTCCATATGATGACTATAAAAATAGTAGCTATTTTATTGAGATATAAATATGTGTCTGACACCATGATAACTTTGTACTTGTGATAACTAATTTAGTCCTTTTGCAACCTGCATTACAGATGAGGAAAAGGAGGCTCAGAGTGGTTAATTAATTTGCCCAACGTCACATATAGAACTAGTAGATGGAGAAGTAGAGACTGATATGCTGCAAAAATACGAGGATATGTCATGAATCAGGAGAATTAGTTGTGTTGCGTTTCCACGTAGGGGAACCAGAGGTTCAGGGATGGGGAGTTGTTATTTCAGGAAAATATGCTTGTTATAAGATGCAAGTTGTGTGAACTTCAAGATGGTAGTACACTTTGCTGTGGGATCTTCATGATTTGTTTTTCCAATTAGATTGATAATTAAAGGCTCAGTGAGTTTTGGAGAGAAGAAAGAATCAAGACATCAGTGTAAGCATCGAATTCAGCCCAGTAGGAATACGGTAAAAGCCAGGAAGCAATGACAGTCATAATCCCTTCATTACCTCCTCTATGCAGTTGCTTTTTTTCTTGGTTCTGTCACTTTCCTGAACACATTCGGGAGTCTAGCTTACCTAAAAAGGACAGGGGGATTTGTTTTCAGGGTTGAAGCTCCAGTCAGTGCAGCCTCAGTATTCATGTGAGAGTCACACTTCTGCCAGCGAGTCTACGTGGTTGTTTTTTTGTTTGTTTGTTTTTTTAATGGGCTTCTACCTTAGCTTTTCCCAAGCTGTGCCTTAGAATGTTCATTCATTACAAGATACGGGAATGGGTGTTAGGTTCCAAAAGGGGTTTCCATGGTCAAATAAATTTGAGAAATTTGGGTCTAACAAAAGTAAATTCATTTCCTGACACAGAGCCTGGTGTTCTGAAGTACTTTGTGAATGTCCACAAGGAATGTAAAGTAGGTAGCCTCTCTCAAACTTATTGATGGCTTTTTTCTCCCTGGAGAAGCTTATACAAGACTTAGTGGCCCCCAGAACAAACATACTTTTGGTGATGTTTTCTTTCTACATTGTAGAAATAAATATATTTATATGTAGAAATACTGTTTAAACACTTATGTGTAGTATAAGAGAGAAGAGAATTCAAATAGCTCATATAAGGCAGTGTGGTCCCATGGAAAGAGATGGAAGCCCCGAGATGTTAGGGTTTGATTTTCATTCTGTCTTTAATTAGCTGTGTAGTAATTAAATTAATTAAATTATTTTGTGTGTTCCATGACAGTTTTTTCTGTGCTTAATGTGCAGTCGGGACAGAGGGATGAACGAACAGGTTTCCTGCCCTCTCTCACCTTTTCATGTGGGCATGGGGAAATGGAAAATAAATAAGGAAACAAGCTAATAAACACATGACAACAAGCTGTGAAAAGTAAAAAGAAATGAACTGGGTATAGTGATGAAGGCTAATAGAACTGATTCTAGTTTCCTAGGATGTAAAGATATGTTCTTCAAAGACCCAGAGGGGAGCAGGCTTCCTGTTGGCCCCTGATGGGGGGGATGACTGATCTCTCCCACCCTCACATAAATCTTCATGGGGCTTCCCATTATGGCTTTAAAACAATGCAGCATTTCATTGGTGAGTCATAAAGTAAAAATGAGAAGCTGTGATTATATTTCTGATAACTTCCTGCCCAGATGTGCTGTGAAATATTTCCAATTCCAGCAAATGTCCTGACACTCCATTACTATTTCCATTTAGGTGGGGTGGAGAAGAGTCTCCGTGCTGGGTGCCAAAGAATTTGTGTCTCAGCTCTGCCACTGACACACTAAGCCATCTGGGCAATTCACTCGACCTTTCTTGGCTCTATTTTTCCTCTTCTGAAAAATGAGGGAATAGGATATCTTGTCTCAGATGCTGTCTAGCTCTTAAGCGTCTAAGTCTTGTTTCACTCTTGTCTTTGGCATTTTGGATCTGATGCTGAGGCCGTATCCTTTTCTCCCAAACCGTCATTTGTGATTTAGCTCATTCCAGCAAGTTTATAAGCTTCAGGGAACCAGCAACTCTCAGGCTCCTATATCACACAAATAGAAACATTAAGAAGTCATCCCCCATGCCAGCCATTTGATGCCTGTGAAAGGCTAATTTAATACTGGAAAATTTAGGTAACTTCAGAATTGGAGGTGCCCATTTACTCACTGTCATGGGTCAGGCAGCTCAAGTTAATATCCACACTAATTGAACACATGAATCAGAGAAAATGATGATTGGTTGCAAGCATGTGTGTGCTTAAAAAAGTGGGAATAATGAAAAACTAACACAAGACAAATTGAGCTGTAAGAACTTGGTAAATGGAAATTTTTGCCCAGAAAAAGAGTAAGAAATATGTTGAGGAGCCTTGAAGGTCCCTAGTGAGCTTCTCATTTTTCCCTGGCTGGGCTCTTTTTCTTTGCAGGTGTAATTCAGTATCATAAATAAAATTGTGTCTGCTGGAAAGGCTCTGAAGGCCTAGGGAGAAAGGAAAAGCTGCTGGGTCTACCTAGTCAGAATGAAAAGATGACATTGCCTCCTAGGAATTCTTTATTTTTAGACCCTGGTGCGCACACATATGTGCACATGTTGGGTGTGTGCGTGCATGCGCGGGCATGGGGTGTGTGCTGATGTGCAAGCCGCTTTGCCTGGCTCTGCGCGCCTGGCAGGTTGTCTGAGGCCTCCAGCTCTCAGTCCTGGTCTCCTGGTGGGTTATTATATGCTTTATCTTTAATGGGAAAGATGCGGTGTACATGGAGATGTACTGCCCAGATCCCCTTTCAACAAATGACTTACTGGTCCTGTGTTGGGAGTGTTACCTGCAACATCCTTCAGCTGTCAGCACTACTGTGCCTCGCTACAGAGGGTACCAAAGGTCAGTCCCCTCACTCAAGCTCAGTCCCTTTACCCAGGGTGGCCCACATCTAGGGAATGTGTGAGGCAGTGTACGACGTCCTGGCTTTCTCATCTCATCTCAGGACAGCTCTGAAGGAGCATTCTGGCTCCTGATCGCCCTGAGGGTCAGGAATGCATCAGAGGGGTAGCATTGCAGCCTGGCTTCTCCCTTCACCCCATCCTGCTTCCACCCTCCCTTTTTTACAGGTGTTGATCCCGTGGCACTCCTTAGCAAACATCTGCAAGTTAATCTCTGACTTAGATTCCCTTCCTGGGGGTACCTGGCCTGCAACAGTAGACAATATTTATGAAATGCAAATCGGATCATGTTATTTTCTTTCTTGAAGTGTCCCCAGGATGAAGTCCAAACTTGTTAGCAGGGTTTAGAGGTCCTTTACGAAATGGGGCTTATGAGGGGTTCACCTTCTCTGCTCCGTTTCCCAATCCTGCCAGACTTGAACCCTGGACTCCGCTTTGTGGAGTGCCCCAAACATTGTCATACTGAGACTTCATAAATTATGTATAATTATATATATTTTTTTGTCCTTGATCTTACTTTCCTTGTTTCCTTGACAAGTTTCTGTCTTTTCTTCAAGACACGTCTCATGTTACAGAGATGATGGTTCATCTTCATTGACCCCTGTCATGTGCTAGGAACTGTGAAAAGTGCTCTTTTGGTATCACCCATCTAATCCCTAGGTATTTGTAGGGTAGGTACTGCCATCATTCCCATTTTACTGACAAGGAAATCGAAGCACAGAGAGTTTAGGAAACCTGACTCATAGTCACAGAATGGGGAAGTGGTGGGCCAGGACTCGAATGGAGGTGGAGTGTGCCTTTCTCTAGTGTGCTAGCCCACCCTGTACCCCCATGCCCACCTTGAGGGAAGGGGCTTTCTGTTAGCTGTGCTCTAGGGCTGGCAGCTGGTAGACTGTCGAGTGTTTGCTGAGTGAATGAACACATGTCAGTCGTAGTCACATGGAGCGATGGAAGAGGAGCCTCCTCTCCTACATGGAATCTCTTACTGAGGGACATGGAGGAGAGGGGTGGCCTGCGTTGCAGTTACGCTTCTATGCCCATCTCTGGCAGCTTTCCATTAGTCTGTTTTGGCTAAGGCTCTGGTAGTGACCTTTTCCTCCTCAGATGTCCTCTGCTGCCTCTGAGACTGTCACCTGCTCTGAGCCATTGCCAGAGAGCAGCTTGTCAGCGTCTCTGTGGACCCTCTATTGGGATTTTAGAGCAGGGAGGTCTGGTTAGCTGTTCCGCTTTGCCATATTCTCATTCTGGGCTTTTGAACCTCTGTTTCTTAATTGCAGAACAGAGGCAATCATAATTCACGGGCTTTTTAAGAGAATTAAATAACATAGCTGGGTATCAAGGTAGTAAACAACAACAAATGCTACTTGTTGTTAGGATGGTTTGCTTAAGTTCATTTTTCAGTTTCTTTCTCACCTCATCCGAGGCAAAATTCTCAGTCCCACTCTATTCCCCTCACTCTCCTTCCATTCTCAAGCCACTTCTCAGGGTGTTCTAGTTTCCTTCTCTCTCCAAATACCAGAGTAACTCATCCCTAACACATCTGTTCCCTATGGTTAGAGTCAAGGCTCTGATCTAGTGTCTACTCTGGACACTGACTACCTGGGTTCTTACATCTTCCAGGAATGATAAAATATCAGAATTTGAAAGTACCAATCAGATGAAGAAATTGGAGTTGTGGAGTGACTTGTTCAAGGTCTCAGAGTAAGCCGAGGGCCCCAAATCCAGTTCCATGGCCTCCTAGTCCAGACCCTTCCCTGTTCCTTATTTTCAGACCTGCTTTTGCATTTTATCCATAAAGGGGCCGTGGAGGAGCTTACATTTTCCTTCCTCAGGTGACTTTCTCTGGTTTTGCAGGTGGCTCGGGTAGTCTCTTTGTATGTTCCTGTGGCACTCCTCACTTCCCCTTAATAGCCCTTATATCATATCAAGGATCTACTGGATGACCGTTGTCCTTAATACGCTTTAAATTCCATGAGTGCAGGGCTTGGGTCTATCCCATTTCCCTATTTATCCCATGTACCTAGTAAGTTGCTGGCATATACAAAGTGGTCAGTAATCTCTCTGAGAATATGGTAGTAGCCAACAAATATTTGATTGTCCAACCGAGCGTATATTGTATTATAATTCTTATGTCTCTCTACCTGGGCCCAGCAGGAAGACCATGATATGAGCTATTTATATCCTCAGGTTCCAGTGGTCTTCTTCTCTTCCTCCCCTTGGGGCATGAAGATTCCATTTACTCAAGTACATTCCAAGTTTAATCTCTGAACTATTTCCTATATAATTCCCTTTGTCCATTATTATCTGAGCCAGTAAGTGAAGGAAAGGCAGTTGGCCATCAAATGGCTTTGCAGTTCCTTTCAGTCTTGAGCTTTTATGATTCTTGTCATTTATCCATTCTCAACAAGCATTTATTGAGAATCTACCATGTTCCAGGCACCATACTAGGTACTAGAGATACAGTGGTGAACAGAATAGAAACAAACTCCTGCCTCACGGAGTTACATTTTAATGTGGTGGGGGAGAATATGAGAGTATACATCCACATAAGTCAGATAGTGGTGTGTGCTGTGGAGGTAAACAAAGTGTGGCAGATGATGAGGGTTCTAGGAGAATGGGGTACTTTAATTTATAATATTGGGTGTCCTAAGTTTTTTATGGAGACCTCAAGTGACCCAAATCTGCCGTAGGCACATCCGAGACGAGGGAAGGATGAAAATCCTACTCAACATCTTCCCTGCTTCCCCTGCATAACCTTTGCTGTTTGCTCGAAAGTCATTTATTTCCATTTGGGCTGATCTGGTTTAGCTGGAGCTGAGGCTTCAGAGCTAGAAATAACTGAGGATGAGGCATTAATTTCTAGGGAAAACACCTCCAAAGGCTAACCTGGTGTCAAAGTGATTTATATGTTTCACTGACAGGTAAAAGTTCAGGAGTCCCAGGGACTTCAGTCACCTTAATGCCATTAGAGCTATAAATACCCTTTAAAGACATAGACTGTTGGTATTGAAATATCAGCCAAATGATCTATAAAGGCTGTGGAAATTTACCACTTCCCTTGAGAAGTAACTCTGTGCATAGCCTTCTGAGCCTGTGGAGGCTTCTGGAGCAGTTCCTCTAACTCACACTGTACATTCTCTACCAGGATCCTCCACAGTACCCTTGGTCGTCTTGGAGGGAGAACAGACTCTCTTAAAACCATTATTAAGGAGGACAAGGAGGACTATGCCTAGGGTACCTTCATTAATTTCCATTATTGACTCCTGAATTTTATTTTTTCCTATGAAAAAGCCATTAGTGTGGTGTCAAGATCCATTTGTTCCAGCCATTTTCCTTATTGTGTTAATTCTGCATACATTAGGATCAATTTCTTCTAATAGGTTCCATAGGTCTTATGAGAGGACATGGGCTTTTGTTCAAGGGGAAACTCACAAAAGCAGCCATGCTGGCCAGCATCACACCATGCCCTAGCTTGTGGGCTTGTTACGTCTTTCCATGTCCTGTGCCGCACCCTGGGGCTTCATAAATCAGGGATGATGAGGCACAATAAAGGAACATGCATTCTGTATGGGCAGTGCTACATCGCTTCTGTTTTTGAATCCCCATGTGCTCAGGGTTTGACAGGAACCATTTAAAACTATATACACATGTAGAAATGTAGTGTGACCTGTGTTCTGCCCATTTTCAAGTTAGGCACGCCCAAGAATCAGGGATCTGGGGTGGGCAAGGTGAGGGTAGGAGGGTGGAACATGAGGGCAGCTAACGAAGGTCTGTTTGTATGAGGAGCATCTGGGGTGAGAACTTAAAAGGAAGAATACCTGTGCCTGGTGAACTTGACTGATTTATACAGTCTTGGTCGTTGGTGTATATATATGTGTGTGGGGAGGTGATTATTCTAGAATGTGGTGCTGGTCCCTCAGATCTGTGCTCAAAGCAGTCTTAACGGACCTGGAGCTGAGCTGCAGGGAGAGAGGAAAACCTGCTAGTGATCTTCATTAATACTCTCTCTACTTGATGCTACACTCAGTGGGAGGGTTCTGGCAAGGCTGATTATCCGATCTTAGTATGCCACACAGCACTTCTCAGTTTTGGCCGTTCCAGAGTGTGAGTGAAGATGTCAGCTGGGAGACTGGTACCTGAGAGGAGACAGAAGCAGCAGTAGGGTGGCAGTGTGCCCAGAAAGAGGCACATGGTGCTGACTGGATGTGCACGTGTACTTATAAATGGACCCCTAGATATGCTCATGAGGTTTGGGGGTCTTTGTCAGAGGCTGAGGCTCTGCATTATCAGATGAGGACAGAAAAATTTTAGTATTACTGTTAATGTAATGTTGCTTGGGCCCACAGGCTGTGGAAGAGTGTGTGTATGTGTGTGTGTGTGTGTGTGTGTGTGTACATGATGCCAGCTCAAGCATACTCAGGACTCCAGATACCCTTGGAGATTGGAGGCTCTTTCTCAGCTTCTCTGGTGCATATTTGAAATATAGCTGGGGCAGCATGTTTGGGTGGCTTTCTAGTTGGCTTCCCAGGGCGGGGGAGAAAACAGCTCAGAGCACTTGTTAGTCCAAAGGTTTGAATGCACTAGAGGCAAGATAATTAAGGATCTCCAGGAGAGCACGGAGAAGAGTAATTGAGAGAAGCCAAGTGAAAAATAATGGGGGGAAGAAAGGGAAACGAAGGGCCGCAACTCACAAGGAGTTCGGCTGGTCCTTGTTTAGATGATTGAAGGGCCGATTTGAAAGCTAGAAAGGATGGGATGAGTTGTAGGCAAAGGAAGTTGTATTTGAACATTTGTCAGGATGTCTAAACTGAGGGATCCACTGCTCTGGGGGAACAGAAAGTGAGCCGTCTGACTCCGCAGGAACGAGCATTCTCCCGGTGGGTGAACAGAGATCAGCAGACTGAGCCTCTGGTTAAGAAAACACCTTTCTGGTCCCCGATGCTTCTAATCTTGAGTCGGAAAGAGGCTAGCTTTGGAAGGCAGAACGATCCCAGGAAGACAAGACTTGCGTCCTGCCGTGCCAGTGCCATCCAGAGATGTGAGCAGTTAAAGACCGAGGTGGAACAGAGCCGGGAGACTGATAATCCTTGGCTAGGCGTCGTGGCTGGGGACAGGCAGTCTGCGGGGGGTGTCTCTGCTAAGTACTCCACTTCCCTTCTGCTTGTCAGGAGTGGCTTGTAGCTCAGGGGAGTCCAGAAGCTTTCTCCTGCTTGTTCCTTCAGCATGAATGTGTAGACAGGCAGAAAGGAAATGCAATTTACTGGAAACTCAGAACCGCTTCTGGGTGAATGACAGTTCTATATTAGGACAATACCTTTCTGAAGTTGAATCACTGGCATTGAGATTTCCCCATTCAGTCCAAGCCGAGCCCTGTGTTAGATAGTAAAAATGAATCTAAGAGAAACTGCTTGATTCCCTTTCATTAAAATAGCTGTCACGTACTACCTCAGCACTGTCTGTGCGCCCATGAATAGGATACCTCCCTGTTATCCTTCCCTGGGCATTAGGTCACGGGCATTGTGGCCAGCCATCCTGATTTATCTGAGACAGAGGGGTTCCCCCGGTTGTGGGCATTTAGTACTGAAGCCAAAGGAGACCCTGGCCCATTGGGACAGTTGATCACAGTTGCATGGGGGGGCCTTGTTATCGACGCCCTGTGTGAACATTTTGACTGATTTATTTCATGCATCTCCTCTACCACTTCTGACACAGACTATTCGCTTTTGTTTCCATTTTATCGATGAGAGTAGCCAGGCAAAAAGAAGGTAGCTAACTTGCCCAGCAAAATGTTAATGTCAGTTATTCTTTGGGTAATGAGATTTCAAGTGAACTTTACTATTTTTCTCTGTTCTACATATCGTTTGAATTTATTAAATGAGAACAGGTTATGTAATAATAATAATAAACCCAATAAGCCTGTTTTCATTGTGGAAAAGTAAGTAATTTACCAAAGTCGTGTGTTTAATGAGCTGACTCGGGAACCCTGCTCTGATGGATTCCCAAGGCCAGGCTGTTGACCACCAAGCCAGCAGGTCTGGCTTAGAGGAGAGACTCCCTTATTACAAGGTCCTTCTCGTTTTTTCGGAAGTTTCCATCCTCATCCTCTGCTGACTTAGAACCATCCTATGCTGAATTCTCTATAATGAAGAATGTTATAACGAGTTTTCATTGTTTAACACCTGCTTGGCTGGGCTGAGCATTCTCTTTTGTGGTGAGCAAATTTCTTTTCAGCTTTGTGATCGCAGATATGAAAATCTTGCTCGTAACGTATTTAATTAGCACCCTGGGGCAAATACTGATAAAGTTCTTCTATTTCTCATGAATATGGGAGAGTAAATTGGGAGCCCAGTGGAGGGCTCCTAAATTTCTCCATTTTATCACCAGGGCTGTCCATCCCCTGCTGTCTAGAGCATCTGTCCTCTTCCCATTGCTGCCTCAGAAAGAAAGTGTGGTCGGGAGGGGTCGGCCAACTGACCCCACCAATGGGGGAGAGGGGGAGGAGGCTTTGAGCCCAGCCAGACTGTGGTTCTCAAAATTATTTAGAAAAGTACATTCTGCTGTACAGTCCAGTCTACCTTGAATGCTCCAAATTAATGGGACTCATGCTCATTCTAAAGCAAATTTCTGTTTGCTGTTTGTCTTTTTTAAACCTGAAACATGTAAGAGAGAACTAGAAATTTTATTGCAGGGCTTCTTCCATTTTGTCTTGTACTCGTTCATGATTTGGTGGGAGGCACTTCAGTATAGTCACGGGCTTTGGAATCAGACTGCCTGCATTTGAATGACAGACCTATTCCCGCTTCCCCCGCCCCTTTAGCTGTGTGATGTGGGGGTGATTCACTTCGCCTCTCCAGTGTGAATGATTTTATCTGTAAAATGCATAGCAGTCATACCCACCTCACCAGGTTGTTGGGAAGGATACGTCATGTATGTGTAAATCCTGCTGCAGGGTGAATGCACGACCCCTGTATCAAGCAGGTTCTAACCAGGCCGGGCTGACATCACGGGCAGAACTGATCCCACAGGCCCAGGCTGAAGATGGGATGCGTGGTTGCCAGGAAAGGAGCGTCACAAGCAGGCTGGAAGTTCGCAGGTGGTTTTTGTTTTGTTTTGTTGTAGAATTTATTTATTTGAGAGAGAATGAGAGCAAGCCAGAGAGCACAAGCAGAGGGAAGGGCAGAGGGAGAGGGAGAAGGAGCCCGACGCGGGGCTCCATCCCAGGACCCTGAGATCATGACCTGAGCTGAAAGTAGACGCTTAAGTGACTGAGCCCTCCAGGCACCCCTCACAGGTGCGTTCTGAAGCTCTAGTCTTACAGGCAGGATTTCTCCTGTCTCCGAGGCAAGTCTAGGTCCAACTTTTCATCCTTCTGACTGAAATAGCCAGACTCACTCAGGATAATCTCCCTTACTTACCATCAACTGATCGGGGACTTTAATCACACCTGCAAAATCCCTTCGCAGCAGCACCTCTATGAAGTTTAGATTGAATAAGTGAGGACCGAAGCCTGGTCAAGGAGACACATTTTTTATAAAGCTATCACCAACTCTTACTTGCTCTTATCTATGTTAGTTTCCCAGGGCTGCTGTCACAAATCACCCCAAACTTGGGTGGCTTAAAACAACAGGAATGTATTCTTCCCCTGTTCCCAAGACCAGAAATGTGAAAGCAGTATCAGTGGGCTGAAATCAAGGTGTCAGGAGGGTCATGCTCCCTCTAGAGGCACCTTGCCTCTTCCAGCTTTTGGTGAAGGCTGGCATTCCTTTGGCTTGTGACGGAATGGGTTCAGTCCCTGGCTCCATGGTCACATTTGCTTTTTTTCTCCTCTGGGGGCATCAAATCTCCCTCTACTTTTCTCTTACAAGAACACTTGTGATTACATTTAGGGCCCACCCAAATAATACAGGATAGTCTCTCCAATTTAGGATACTTAGTTTAATAATTTCTGAAAAGCGATTGTTTTTCCACATACCCTAGCATCTCTGGGTTGTGTGGATTAGGACTTGATATCTTTGTGGACCCCGTCTACAGCACCAACCCCATGCAGTTTTAGAGGCTTGCTTTGTGCCATGGACTTGGCCAAACTGTGGGGACTAATAGTTGCAGTCTTTAATAGAGAAACAGGACCATAAATATGTAAAATAAGAAAGTGGCTCATGTGATTATGGGGTCTATGAATCTGGCATCGGCACAATCTGGCATTGGCAATCTGGAAACCCAGGAAAGCCAGTGTGGTAACCCAGTCCGAATGCAAAGACCCAAAAACAAGGGAACTGTTGGTATTAGTTCTGGTTCAAGTCCGAGGGCCCGAGAAGACCAGTGTTCCAGCTCCACAGTCAGGCAGAAACAGTGAATTCTTCTTTCTCCACCTTTTCTATCTGTGCTGCCAACAGATCAAATACTACTCACCCACACTGAGAAGGGCGATCTGCTTTTCCAAGCCCGCCGATTTAAGTGCGAACCTCATGTATATACACCGTTCTAGACATTCTCAGAAATAATGTTTAGCCAAATATCTGGGTACTCTGTGGCCCAGCCAAGTTAACTCACAGAATTAGCCGTCACATTGTCGTGCTTTAGAGGAGCAAGCCAGCTGGTAACAGAATCTTCAGGTGCAGAAGTAGCCAGAATACAAAGAGAGTCAAAGTGCCTCAGAACGGTTATCTGAAATGAGCCTTGCAGGATTTGAAAGGCGGGAAGAGATCACTCTTGATTGCGAAGAAGATCTTGAAAGTCTTCATGGAGGAGTGAGCATTTGAATGGGGCCTGAAAGGATAAGAATGAGAATTACCAGCAGATCATTGGGCGTGCAATTTTAGCAAGTTCCCAGGTGATGCTAATGGGGCAGGTCCAGGGACCATGCTTTGAGAACCACTATTCTAGATGGGTAAAGATGACGGAGGAAAGGGAGAGCCCCCTTTCTGAGTCCTCTTTCCTCCATCAAATTACTTTTGATTATAATTCGGATGTCATTTTCTGAGACTCCTTCTTTAAGATATAAAGAAACTTTTTATTTTTTGCCCTGCTGTTTTCTTTCATATTACTTATCATCACCCTCTTGGGTGGTTGTTTTATCTCTCTTGCTAGAACAAAAAGTTCTGGGGGATAGAAACTCTGTCTCTTCTGTTCACAGAACTTAGAACAGTGCTTAGCACATAATAGGTATTCCATAAGTAAATATTTGTTCAGTGAAAGAATGAATGATCCCCCAGGTTCCACAGAGTTGAAAGTTCTTCAACTCCTCTGACTTTGTCTCTGCAATACTAAACTAGTTACTTCATCTAGAGAACAATTATTTAAATAGAGTTAAATTGGTCAACTTGGCTATTTGAGAGGAGTTTCATTTTTTTCAACAAGATGTTCTGGGTGACACAGACTATACAGAACTGAAGATAATTTGGAATTTCCTTAAGCAGTGGAGAAATGCCTATAAAGTAATTAGGGTGGTTTTAAATTCATTTAATTCTTAATATTTCCATTTTTGAATAAATATTTCATGCCTTGCTCTTCTGAGAGGCAAAGAGCCAGGAAATTTCAGCAAGGATACGTGTATAAAATTTCTTTTTTCCCTGCAGTAGCACATTTTGAAAGATAATCTCAACAGGTTTTGACAAGTCGAACAGGAAAATATTATTTTAATTTCCCTGGGTCAATTATTAGAATTACTGAGAAATATACTTAAATCGTACTTTATCAGTGCGATCCACTCTGAGGAGGAGGATAGGTGAGAAAGCACTGGACTGGTTGATCATAATTAAGTTTGTGCCCCAAATGCTAAAATAAATCAAATGCATTGGACACATCTATCCTGCGGCTACTGGGTCCAGTCCTGGAAAGGCGGGGGAGCGGGTGGTGGGGGTGGTGGGGGGGTCAAAGCTGTGTAAATGTGACTTGCTACTATAAAGCAGGTGGTAACAATCTAAAGAAAATTGTCAGAAAAGTGGCAATGTATGATTTTTGTTCCTAAAATTTTCCTTCCCCAAAACAGACGTCATATAATAAATGCTAATGAAAACTTTGAATATGTGGAAGGACATTTTGAATAATTGGGAATTCATTTTAGTCATGGGGTCTGATGACACTGCAGGGCTCAAACCTAGTTTGTTCTCTCTGGGCAGAACTAGAGCAGTAGGAATGGGGGCAGGTCAGGCGCCAGCCTGTTCCAAGTGGACTGGTACAGTGAGTGATGAACCCATCTGGTTTGGGACTTTCCCCATTTTAGCACTGATGGTCTTGAATCCTGGAAAGCCTCAGAGCTCAGCAAGCCTGCACAACTGGTCGCCTCAGGAATAGGCTGCCTCCCTTATTTGGTATGACACCCAATAACTAGGGGCAGTCCACAGGTTGAATGGCCCTTTCCCGCATTGATAAAGAAGTGATTGCGCATGGGGTGGGTCGATCTCTAAGGGGCTTTAGAATGACGGTAATCATTCCCAAACAAATAAGCCCTGACTTAAAGAAGCTAAAGGACTAAGTACATTTCTATAAGATAGGATCTACTTGTGTGATTTCCTATTTTATTTTAACTTTAAAACAAAGACCAGTGAACGCATGCATATGTCATTCTCTCAGACAGTTGACAGTCTTCATTTTTTTGAGATCATCAGTATTTGACAAATAAGTCATTCCTGCCAAAGATGTATATAGTTAATTGGTGTTAAAAATCTCCTAATCCTGTAGGGATGCCTGGGTGGCTCAGTTGGTTAAGCAGCTGCCTTTGGCTCAGGTCATGATCCCATCGTCCTGGGATCGAGTCCCACATCGGGCTCCTTGCTTGGCAGGGAGCCTGCTTCTCCCTCTGCCTCTGCCCGCCACTCTGTCTGCCTGTGCTCGCGCTCTATCTCTCTCTAACAAATAAATAAATTAAAAAAAAAATCTTAAAAAAAAAAATCTCCTAATCCTGTACCAAGACCTTTTTTTTGTTGTTGTTGATAAAATAGGACTGTTTTAAATCTCTGTGCCTGTGTGTGCGTGTGTGTGTGTGAGTGTGTGAATGAGAGAGAGAAATACTGCATGATAGGATTTTTTCCCCAGATTTTACCATTTATTAGCTCTGCTATTGATCTTCATTTGAAGCAAAGGTTAAACACCTTTTGTTCTGGAGGACATTTAAACTGTGGCCTGTTTGTCTTCTCCCTGGGGGCTATGGATGATGTATGGGCACAGAGGACTTCAAACCAGCCTCACATTCACAGCCACAGTGTGGTGTGGGAGATTTTCCATGGGGAAAGGGGAGGCAGCCAGCCCAGATGGAGGAATGAGGTTTACTTCCTCTTCTTCCTACCATCCTTGCTCATGGCGAATAAGCAACCAGATATTTAGCTTAAATCTTGCGTCTACTCCAGACAGTCAATGTGTGTATGTGAAGGGAGTGTAGACTGCCTACCTGATATTAGTCTTCCCTCATTCTTTGCTTACAGATTCCTAAACTAGTTTGAAGCAGAAGTACGAGTAGTTCAAAACACCCCATTTCAAAGCCTCTCTTGCACGTTGGGTGGCCCTGTGGTACAGTTTTGACCCAGTGAGGTACAGGCAGAAGAGCCTTTTGCTTTCCTATTACTCCTTCTTCCCACTGAAAAGAGGTTGTAATGCCTGGAGGTGCAGCAGCCATATTGTGACCAGGAGATAACATAAGTGATGGAAAGGCCAACAAAGTGTTACAGCACCAGTCCTAGAATTGTTAAGCTGCTGAACGAATGCGTACTTCCAGAATTTAATGAGATGTCTTGGTTAAGGTTTTTAGTGGCAAGGTTTTCTGTTCCTTGCAATTGATTGCTTCCTAACAGACCCAGAATAACATGCTATGGTGGAGAGAATACTATAGCAGAAAGCCAGAAAAGTATATTCCAGGCTGCTTTTTCTGCCTTTCTCCAACTTTAGAAACCTTTGTTAAGATATTCCCTTTAAATCAAGTCCTCAGTCACATCCTCTTGTGGTGTGGCACACAGTAGGAATTCTATAAACATAGTTAAATTTGCAAATAGTATAATGGAGATAGAGGACATAGATGGTCTTCGAGGACTGTTTGAGGTCAAAGAGGTTTAATCCAATTCCACGTCATTTCTGAAGAGAATTTGCTATTTCAAAGAATTTGCTATGTACATGTGTTGTACATGTGTGCATGTGTGATGTTTAGAATTTACTTAATAGGTAAAATATTTACTTTTTTAAAGATTTATTTATCTGTTTTAGAGAGAGGGAGAGAGAGAGCTCCTGAGCAGGGGGGACACAGAGAGAGAGGGAGACAAGTGGATGCCTCACTGAGCAGGGAGCCTGACATGGACCCAGGACTTTGAGATCATAGCCTGAGCCGAAATCAAGAGTCAGATGCTTAACTAACTCACCGAGTCACCCAGGTGCCCCTTACTTTGAGAAATGCATATATGTGTGTATATAAACACGTATGGAAACTTGTGACAGACAATAGCAATAGTGAAGTTTTTTTTTTTTTTTTTCTTGCTCTAGAACAGAGCTGATTTTCTTGCTGCTTCTCACTGTGTTTCTCTGGCAAAGATGCTTGTCTTCTCTGGCTGCACTTGGTTCAAATGCAGCAGTGCTATTCTGTATTCTCCATTTCTACCCAAGATTTGTGTTAAAGTTGATTAACGTTGAGGAATTGCCTGAGCTTCATGGAGATCTAGGACTATTGCAGTTTAAGGAAGGAGGGGCTATGCTGTGTGACCAAGATAGACAAGTCCATAAGGGAATCTGTTCAATTTTTGTATTTGGTAAACTGCACCTGTGACTGGACCCTGGGTCCTCAATCCACGTGCCCTGTGGCACCATGGAGCGAAAATGCAGTGAATTGGAAGGCCTGGGCTTTGGTGTGATGTCAAGCTGTTACCTAGACAGAGAGGCAGGCAGGGCTTTGTGACTCTTCAAAGTCATAAAACGTCCACACTAGGGATGTCCTTGATGTCTACCAGGACTCCAGGCCTCTTTTCAGTATAATTGAATCCAACCTTTTCTAGTTGTCTGGTTTAGAGTAAAATACACAGTCCATTTGGAACATAATTTTGAAGTGGGGAAAATAAGGGCACCTGGCTGGCTCAGTGGCTAGAGCATGCGACTCTTAATCTCAGGGTTGTGAGTTTGAGCCCCAGCTTGGGTGTAGAGATGACTTAAATAAATAAATAATCTTAAATAAAAGGGGAAAATAGTTCCTATCTCCTGGGATATTTGCTACAAGTTAAAATGAGATAATGTAGGAATGACAGTTAACACAGGCTTTGACATAGAGTAAGAATTTTATAAATGATGGGTGTGTGTGTGTATGGAAATATACCGGAGTCTAGGTTACATGCTCATACATATTCACAGCCTCATTTAGCATTCTAAATTATATTTACTTTTACTTATCTGAAAGTATGTTTATATATGTGTTTAATATAAATGTGAATATGTATATAGGAACATTATTTCTATTCTGCATCTGGTAGAAGTTGCTAATGGTGTAAATTTCCAACTTTTAAGTTGTCCATTTTTATTTTCTCTAGTCCATCTTTTACAACAAGCTAGTTTCATCTTTCTCAAAGCGTCAGTGTGCTCTGTGCTCAGACCTGAAGTACAGACCCTGCAGAGTGAGCCCTGGCTCTGGGCACAGCACACTGCCAGTTTGGCCACAGCTCATGATTCGAGCCTCAACTCCTTCCATCCAGCCTTCTGCACTGGTTCCATGCCTGATTTAGCCCTCTAGTCCTCGAACACATCTTACTATTTAATATCTCCATACCTTTGCAAGAACTGTTTCATCTAGCCTCTATTTTTTTTTTTTTTTTTTAGATTTACTTATTTATTTGAGAGAGAGTGTGAGCACGAGGCAGGGAAGGGGCAGAGAGAAGGAGAGAGAATCTCAAGCGGGCACCCCGCTGATAGCAGAGTCCAACAGGTGGCTCAATCTCACGACCCTGAGATCATGAGCTGAGCTGAAAACCAGGAGTTGGACTCTCAACTGACTGTGACACCCAGGTATCCCGCCTCTATCTTGGATTTGGGAAACTTTAAACTTTCTGGAGTTGTACCTAAAAATATCATTCCTTTCCCCCACAACTCACCCCCTCTGGGTTCTTATTTCTGTACCTTTATTATATTATCTGTTTTGTTGGACTGTAATGATTTGTTACTAGAATTTCCCCTCCACTAGTTTGAACTCCTGTATCTCCAATACCTGACACAGATCCAGGAATGTGTAAGGATTCCAGAACATATTTCTGCTGAATGTTGGAATGAGTGTGTGTAAACATAAAACACTGAACATGATGTTTACATTAAAATAAAAACAAGCCACAATTTTTTTGTTCTTAACAGGTAATAAATAGATTTAATTCACTTTTACCATATTATTAAATAAGTCTTTTAGCATTTACTTTAGAAAGTATCTTGTAGACCTTCACTGTAGTGTCAGTTGAACTTGACACAAGACAAAATATCTGTGCTGTCCGATATGGTCGCTGTTAGTCATGCGTGGCTGTTGAGCTTGGTATGGTCATGGTGGCTGAGGAACTGAATTGTTAATCTTATTTAGTTTAAGTTAATTTAAATGTCATTCGTCATATGTAGTTAATGCCTATTGTATGGGATAGTGAAGGTTTATAGTACCTAGTGAAAAATTCCAAGTTCAAGTATAGGTTCTAGGGTTATTTTAAGGGGTCCAAGATTCAGGAAGTAAATTGATATCAACTTGAGGCACCTGAAAGACAAAACAATATCCACCTGAGATTACTAATTATTTTAATTTATGTGAAATACTAACTCACCTTCAGAAATTAATCTATTATGCTTAGCTTCATTAAATATGATATAATAGGGGCCAAATTAGGGAAGCAACGTTGCTGTTGTTCCAATAGAATTAACTTCCTTTTCTCCCTCTGGACTGGTTAAAAAATCTTTGACTTCTAAGCTCATGCTAATAGGTAATTACTTTTAGTTCTACAGAGAGTAACAGCAAACAGGTAAATTCTGGTACCTGAAGGGTACTATCCAATACTACAGAACTCCAAGGTGTAATTTAGTAGAGCTTAGACTCAATGTAATCTTTTATTCCATCGGGATACCATTTGAGCCCGTGAAGCAGTAATTTCCTAAATTGCTCCCTTGTGGCCTAAAGTTAATTCGGGTTCCAGAGACTTCTAGTCAAGATGTAGGTTTTACATTACGAAATCTGGGTCTGCTAATTTTGTTTCCTTTAAACCTCTGGATTAAGAAATCACAGCTTTCAAAATGAAACCACAAATAAATAGATGGAGGAAGAGTCAGTTCTGAAATTTTTTCAGAGGCTAAGAATTTTTTGACTCAGTTTCTAGGAAATTGAAGCAAAGTTTTGTGGTTAATTTTGGCATTAACTACCTCGGGAAGCTAGTTATACCTACTTCTTTATTCATCTTAATTTCATTGGTCTCCTTTTTCATTGCCCTGTTTTATAATTTGCTTGGTTTTATAAGCAATATCTGGTAGTGGCAAATTTCCCCTCTGCACACTCAGACGTGCACAGGAAATGCATTTCTTTTCTCAGTTTATTGACTAATAACATTCCGTATGAGCCCCACATTTTGGGTGGGATAAAGGCAATTTATTTAGTCCAATCTAGAAAATTTAATAGTCTCTTTATGTGAAAGTAGATTCTGAGGTTTTTAATTTTTTTTCTGATTTTCACATCTCCTCTTTTTTGCTTTTTTTTCCCCCCACAGAAGATAACAGTTGTGTGAGTGCAGGTTACGTGGCCTCAAGGGGAGGTGACACTTGTGAAGACATGGGATCAGCATTTATATGCCCCTTCCATTGGATGATAGCTATGGAGTGGCAGCAGTTTCTGGACTAGAAAGGGCTATCGAAGTCCTGAGTGTGTTCTCCTTCCCTGTTCCCTTAGTAATGCCCAAATTTGTGAATGCCACTAAAGCATATACTTTGCAGGTTATTCTCACCAGTAAGTGGGGACACCTAACAGAATTGTTTCTGCTGTTGAATGAAATCATGTTGTGTGAAAGAATCACATCACATCTGCCTGTATGACTCAGACGTGTGCCTCTACAACACCACAGATTACTGTCTGTTACTTGTTTGTGAGTATAGGGATTGAAGTTAATGCTTGTTAAGTCCACGAATACCAAGAATTGGATGCATTAAAGGACTCTACATCATATATATATTTTTTTGGGTGTATAACATAGTGATTTGACATTCATATGCGTTGCGAAATGATCACCACGGTAAGACTAGCTGCCATCTGTCGCCACACAAAGTTATTCCAATATGATTGACTATAACCCCTTATGCTGTATCTTACCTTCCCATGACTTATTTATTTTATAATTGAAAGTTTGGACCTCTTTATCCTTTTCATCTATTTTGCTCATCCCCACATCCCATCCCCTGAGGCAGCCACTAGTTCTCTGTATTTAAGTTTTTTTCTTGCAGCATGTTCCTTTGTAGAGCAAGCTGTTCTGTAATTTATTAGGCAGTTCCTGGACTTTTTGTTTGGGGGTTTAGGTAGGTTACTGCATTTCAGTTTTCTTAAAAATTGGTTCCTGTCTTCATTTTGCCGTTCCCAAGTGCAGTGAGTATGGATGTGCTATATTCTGCAGGGTTTAAGGAATCGTCGGTGTTTTCAGAGGAATCTTGCTATTACCAGGTTTGTTTTACAGGGAGAGCAAACTCAGTTTAGCATATCTTTCTTAGTTTGGCAGTGGGTGAAGAAAGTGATTGTGGGAAATGGCCCATCAGATTGGTGCTGGTCTGATGTGTCCTCCTAGCTAGCTTTGCTAAGCAGTGATGAGCAGAGTGCAAAAAGAAACTTATTTAGTGGTGCGATGTATGGTTACTCTAGAATAATATAGTCATCTGCATTCAGTCTCAGGCAAATCAAACCCTAGAGCAAAAATTGCATTCTGATTTTCTCAACAGCCATATTTAATATCAAGAGTCACTGTAGCTGCAAATCTGCGACATGACACAATGGGAGGAATTAAAAATTATCCATTTCAAATCTGCTTCCCCACCGCCATTCCATTAAAGATCTAGATGATAATTAGTAATAATAAATTTACCTCAGGGAGTCTTTATTGAGTACTTACAGGTGCCTGGGCCTGGGAAGGATCCAAAAGCTTTCAACAAGGTCTTTTCCTCATGGAATATAAGAAAGAACATCTTCACAAGAATAGTCAAGGAGTGATATGAGTTTAAAATGGAATGTTCAGGGGGTGCCTGGATGGCTCAGTTAGTTAAGCGTCTGCCTTTGGCTCAGGTCATGATACAAGGGTTGTGGGATTAAGCCCCACATCGGGCTCCCTGCTCAGTGGGAAGTCTGCTTTCTGTCTCACACCTCCCCTGCTCATGTTCCTGCTCTCGCTGTTTCTCTCTCTGTTGAATAAATAAATAAAATCTTAAAAAAAAAGAGAGTTCAAAGTGAGTGGTAGTTTTCGTAGGTTTAGGAAGTCAAGAAAAGTGGGCTGTGAAGAACAGGTAAGAGAGAAGAAGCAGGGCTTGAGGACTAAATTCAGAGTGAGGTGAGACATAAAAAGTAGATATTAGCTATTGCTACTAGAAACTACATTGGGTTAATTAGCTTGGCTGGTGAAGAAGGTCAGACTGGGCCAAAGAGTGATGGCCAACATTGACAAGGTTGTGGTAATGGAACCAACAGGTCTGGCTTCCTTTGCAGGCAGTTGTTAATCACTGGAGATGGTAGGTAGATAGCGCAGAGTGCTCCACTGTAGAGAATAATTCTGGATTAGTTTCAAGGAAATGCTTTTACAGGCCTCAGAGTGGGGATTGCTGTGGCTAGCAAAAGAGTAAAGTAATTTACCCTCTGTGGAGGGTCTCCCTAAGGTCAAGAGAAACCTTCATAGATGACTTTGGTTCTTTGCCAAGGAACAAAATCTAATGGTTCATTTGTGTGAGCCATGTTCTTGTGGTTGCACTCTTACTAAATGTGGCTAGTTTTTGCTCTGGCTCTTCTTCCTGAGTTGTAGTCATCTTGAGGTTGCCTTTTCCCGGTTCAAGAAAAAGAAAAAACATAGGAAAGGATAAGAATAGAGCCCTTCTTGGAACTTCAAATAGTCACTAAACCAGTCTGCTTATGTACCATTTTTATAATGTCATTTTCTGTTTTTAAACCTAAAATAACTACTAAATTCCAACTTTACTCTTTCTAAGTCCCTTTAAAGATCCAAAACCACTTGTCTTTCTATTTCTATAACTCTTCATCATCATCATCTTATTGAATTTCCACCATGAGAGATTTCTGTTCTTTATTGTAGTTAGACTTGGCCTCTTACTAACTTCCATGATGTCGTAATCATTCCTGTTTCTGTGGACCTATTCTTGTTTTCCTGTCTGGGAAAGTGACAGATTTTTGGCTTGGATCCAAATTCTCCCCATTCTTCAGGATCCATTCTCAATTCCCCACCTACTTCATTAATTTTCCTCTCTCAGTATGACTCTGGAATGATCTCTGTTTTCTTTGGACCATTAAAGGACTTGAAAAAAGTAGAACATAGAATTATTAGAATCATTAGAATGTTGACAACTCTAGAACATACTGCGTTATAATATTTGTATTTCCACTTCTAGTTTTATTTTAAAAGGTTCAAGACTATTAACCTGTAGCAGTCCAGTGTTTGTTTAATATATTTCCAGAGCCAGGGAAATGCCAGTGTAATACCTTTGTTTTTATTGTAATTTTTTGTTTATTTAAAAATTTATTTATTTTTTTAAAATTGAGGTATAATTTACATACAGTGTGGAAAAAATCATTGGTATTTTCATAGGGATTGCGTTGAATCTATAGATTGCTTTGGGTGGTATGAACATTTTAACAATATTCATTCTTCTAATCCACGGGCATGTAATATCTTTACATTAGTTTGTGTTATCTTCAATTTCTTTTATTAGTGTTTTATAGTTTTTGGAAATACAGGTCTTTAATCTCCTAGGTTAGATGTACTCCTAGGTATTTATTCTGGTAAAATTGTAAATGGGCTTATTTTCTTAATCTTTTTCTGCCAGCTACTTCATTATTAGTGCATAGAAATGCAACAGATATCTGAACATTAATTTTGTATCCTGAAACTTTATTAAATTCACTTATCAGTTCTAGTAGATTTTTGGTAGGGTCTTCAGGATTTTCTGTTTATAATATCATGTCAACTGCAAGAATTGAAGCTTTTACTTCTTTTTACCAATTTGGATGCCTTTTATTCCATTTTCTTGTCTAATTGCTATGGCTAGGACTTCCAGCACTGTGGATTAAAAGTGGAGAGAGTGGACATCCTTGTCTTATTTTTGATTTAGAGGAAAAGCTAACAGTTTTTCACTTGTGAGTGTGAGGTTAGCTGTGGGGTTTTCATATATGGCCTTTTTATGCTGAGGTATTTTCCTACTAACCTACTTTGTTGAGAGTTTTTATCATGAATGAATGTTGTACTCTGCCCAGTTTTTTCTACATCTACTGAGATAGTCAT
>ML107572.1:0-12864 GCA_003697995.1 Taxidea taxus jeffersonii | reverse complement strand
TTGTTTTCATCCTTTCTCTTGTTGATATGATGTATCACACTGATTAACTTGTGAATATTAAACCACCCTTGTGTCCTGGGAATAAATCCCACTTGATTGTGGTGAATGATTTTAAAAATGTCTTATTGTGGGTTGCCTGGGTGGCTCAATCAGTTAAGTGTCTGACTCTTGATTTGGCTCAGGTCATGATCTCAGGGTCATGAGATCGAGCCCTATGTCATTTGAAATTTTTCTTCTTTCTTAAAGTCGGCCTGTATTGCTAGAGTCTTTCCTCTAAGAACAGCCTTTGCTGTATTCCAAAGATTTTGGACCATTGTATTCTCATTTTCATTTGTCTCCATGTATTTTTTGATTTCTTCTTTGATTTTTTGATTGACCCATTCATTGTTGGATACCATGTTATTTTGCCTCCGTATATTTATGTTCTTTCCAGATTGTTTCTTGTGATTGAGTTCTAGTTTCATATTATTGTGTTGAAAAAGATGTGTAATATGACTTCAGTCTTTTTGGATTTGTCGAGGCTTATTTTGTGCTCTAAATTCTGATCTAGTCTGGAGAATGTTCCATGCATACTTGTACTTGAAAAGAATCTTTGTTCTGCTGTTTATGGATGGAATGTTTTGAATGTATCTATTAGGTCTGTTTGGTCCAATGATTCATTCAAAGCCAGTATTTTTCCTTGTTGATTTTTTGTTTGGATGACCTAAGTGATTTAAGTGGGGTATTTAAGTCCCCTGATATTAGTGCCTAACTGTCAATTTCTTGCTTTATGTCTGTTAATACTTGCTTTATATATTTAGGGGCTCCCAGGTTGGGTGCATTCATATTTACAATTGGTATATGCTCTTACTGGATTGTTCCCTTTATTATTATGTGGTGTCCTTCTTTGCCTCTTGTTCTAGTCTTTGTTTTAAAGTCTATTTTGTCTGGTATAAGTATTGCTACCCCAGCTTTCTTTTTGCTTCCATTTGCATGGTAAATATTTTTCCATCCCTTCACTTTCAATCTGCATAACATATTTCTTTGGGTCTGGAGTAAGTCGCCCTTTCTTTCTTTCTCTCTCTCTCTCTCTCTCTCTTTTTTTTTTAAAGATTTTATTTATTTATTTGAGAGAGATCATAAGCAGGCAGAGAGGCAGGCAGAGAGAGAGGAGGAAGCAGGCTCCCCAGCGAGCAGAGAGCCCGATGCGGGGCTCGATCCCAGGACCCTGGGATCATGACCTGAGCCGAAGGCAGAGGCTTTAACCCACTGAGCCACCCAGGCGCCCCTCTTTCTTTCTTTCATAAAAGATTTTATTTATTTGAGATGGAGAGAACACAAGCTGGGGAGGAGGGGCCAAGGGAGAGGGAGAAGCAGACGCCTCACTGAGCAGGGCCGGACCTGGGGCTCAACCCCACAACCCTGAGATCATGACCTGAACTGAAGTCAGACGCTTAACCTACTGAGCCACCCAGGTGCCCCTGGAGTGAGTCTCTTGTAGGCAGCTTATAGATGGATCTTACTTTTTTATCCTATGTCTTCAGTCACCCTATGTCTTTTGATTGGAGCATTTTGTCCACTTACATTTAAAGTTATTATTGTTAGGTGTGCATTTAATGCCATTTTGTTACTTAGTTTATGTTTGTTTTTGAAGTTCTTGGCTGTTCCTTTTTTTTCTTTTCTTTCTCTCTTTCCTGTGTTTTGATGGCTTGCTTTATTGTTATGCTTGGATTCTTTTCTCTTTATATTTGTGCATCTATTATAGGTTTTTGATTTGTGGCTATTGATATATTTGTATATAATATCTTATAGGCTGCCATATTAAGCTGTTGGTCACTTAAGTTTGGACTCATTCTAAAAGCACTAAATTTTATGCACCCCCCATGTTTTATGTATATGATATCAAAGTTTACATCTTTTTATTCTGACCAATTTTTATAGATATAATCGATTTATATTTATAATTGATTTTAATTTTAATTTTATTTAAATTTTTAATTTAATTTAATTTTAATTTTAGTTTAAGTTTAACTTAAACTACATTTATTATATTTTTACATCTACATTTCCTGGTCTTGAAAGTAGTGCCCTTATGAGAAAGAGGTTCTGTGGTGCCCTGTGGTGCTTTGTCCCTTGTTCACCAGAACCAGGCAGTTCAAATGTATCTCCTATTTTGGCTGCATACACCCTGCTGTTGCGGCTGAGCTGTATTTGCCTTCAGGTTAGTTGGCTGCAATAGCCCACTTTGCCTGTTGTGGGTGCACCAGGTAGGGTTTGGTCCCTCTGCTGTTAAAAGGCCAGTCTGGGGCTATAATGGGCTTGTAGTTGGGTGGTGTCAGCAGTCAAACCAGATGCCTGCCCTCAGCCTTTAGTCACAATGTGGTTGTCTTCCCTTCTGTCCAGGGTAGGAGTTACTTTGGAATGGCAGTGCACCCTGCCAGGGCTGCTGCAGTGTATTGCGTGTTTGTGTGGAGGGCAGGTAGGAGTCACCTTGGAGATGACCTGCAGAGTTGGGCAGGTTACATCTACAGAGAATATTACATTGGGATGTCATGGTGCTTGCAAGATGGATGGAGAGTGTCCTGCCCATGCTGTGAGTTGGCAGAGTGGGGGGGGGGCAAAATGGTACCTACCAGCTCTTTCATCCTTAGAAAAGTTTCCTAAAGATCCCTATCCCTCTAGCAGACTAAGATTAGCAAATAACATGAGCTTCACATATACCCAGGTACTTTACAAATTGCTGCTTGTATCTTGGCAGGGTTATTTGTTATGCTGGCTCTTCAAGGGTGAAATCTTTGTTTCCTCTTGCCCTCTGGGTCTCATAGAACTAAGCCTGCTGATTTTTAAAGTACCCAGAGATAAGCCCTGCTGACTGTAAAAACTGGCAAAGTTAAACCCCATTGGTTTTCAAAGCCAAATGTTATGGGGACTTTCCTTCCTAGTGTGGGTTCCCTATGCCTGAGGTACTTGCTATGGGATCTAATCCTCTGCCTTCTCCATACTGGCGGTATCCCTCCCATTTGTGGTTGGACTCACCAGAAGTTTGGTTTCTGACCATGCCCCCACCCCTCCTACCCATTCCCATGTGTCATTCTTTGTGAATAACTGTGGAGTCTGTTCTGCCAGTCTTCAGGTCAATTCCTGAATTAGTTACACTGGTGTGTCTGTTATCTTGGCGTGTCCATGGGACAGGGTGAGCTTCAGATCCTAGTACTATGCCATCTTTTTCGGACTCAGCCCATTCCCTTGTTTCAGAGGGGCTTCTTTTGTCTATTGTCTTTCTTTTATATGATAGAGGCAGTGCAGAGAAATTTTCTTTCTTTCATTTTAAAAATTATTTTTATTTTTTAAATCAAAGTTTAGTTGACACACAATGTTACATTAGTTTCAGACATATAACGGAGTGATTTCATGACTATGCAGAGAACATTCTTAAAGGGCTTTGTATTGTATGATGCATCACAAATGTATTGAGCAGCAACTGGCTTTCAGGCATAGTACTAAGCACTAGAAATTTTGAGAAGAAAAAACGCAGTCCCTTACTTCAAGTACTCATAGTGTACTCTGAAAGTGAGCCTAGTCCATAATAGGTGATCAATAAATGCTTGTTGAAGAAGAGAAGAAAAAGAGACAAGAAAGCCATCTATTATCACTGACTTTTTAGAATTTGGTCTCTTGGATTAGACTGACTGGCCTTGAATCTGGCTCTGACACTAGCTATTTTCTAAACTTTATCTTAGTTTTCTCATTATAAAGTAGAATATTAGATTTGAATGAGATAGTATATAGAAAGTGCTTAATCCCTTGTCTGGTACATAGGCTCTCCATAAATAGATGCCAGTGATTTATTGGCTGAAGGCATGTGCAGAATGCTGTGGGAACACAGAAGAGGGTCATTCTACTCGGACCATTCATGGGAGGGTGGGAGGGCCTGGCCAGTGAAGGGTGTGTGAAGGGCAGTCCTCTGGGAAGCATGAGCTATGCTGAACTTATAGGAAAATGTGTAATAGTGATTGAACAAAAACAGATTTGACCTTTAAGAACTGGAAGATGGTACAAGTATTCTTAAGCTCAGTTAGAGATGTCATCGGTAATGTGACATTATTCTGAGAATTTCAGGGCAAGTATTACTTTCTGTGACAATAATTGATTGAAATATTTTACCGTGTGCTAGCTCTGGGCTCAGAGTTTTTGTAAGGCATGTCTGAAAATATCTATAAGTAAGAAGGATGAACAACTAAACAAAAGCACTGAGCAATGTATTAATTTTTTACCGGCACCTGTACTTCTAACATGGTATTAAATGCAGGGTCTGTTTGGCTTTATCTATACTGATCTCCTCAGTTTATTGGGGGAAAAATACCCTCAGCAGTCAAATGTTAGAGGGCCAGATGGAGGGAATTCTATTTTCTGTAATCATATGTGGAGTTTTGCTGTTGATTTTACTTTTAGGCACTGGGATAGAAATTGTTATTTCTACATATTTCTGGGCAGAATACTCATATTTCTGGATATCTCACTTGCCAGCTATCAAACTAAGTGATATTTTTGAAAAGAATAAATATTTTTATAGTTTTATCTCATAACTTTTGGTAGTCAAACATGGATAATTATTATTTTATTCAAAGCACAGAGTGCTATCTAGCCACATTAGTGTATGTCCTACTAAAATTGATACTCAGACTCTTTAAAAGCAACTCAGTATAGTTTGATTTCATTTTTATAATGTAATATATGCATACATACATCAATATTTATAATATATGTAGGTATACATATAATCAGAGAAAAATTACACAAAGGTGTTAGCAGTAGCTCACCCAAGAGCTGTGATTAGGTAGAATAGATGGGCTTTCATTTTCATAATTTATATGCTTTTGAATTAATTAGAGTAGTCAAGGTAGGCTATCTGCTGTAGCAGATAGACTGAATGGAGCTGGTGGCTCAAAGAACATAGAAGTTTGGTTTTTTTTTGTGTAAGCAATCTATGGCAGCTCTTAGACACTGGGAAGGACAGGAAGGAGCCCTACTTCACAGTCTTTCAGGTGTCTATATAACATGAAGCTTACAAGGTTTCCCGGCTCTTATACTATATCCAATCCTCTGAGCACTGACAGCTGAGCGGCAGAAGTAAGATATAGAAGATTTTTCCCTGGAGGTATGGTGGTGGTATGTGTGTTTGATGAGCTAGGCCCGGACATGGCACTTTTGCTCAGAATTTGCTAGAACTCAGTCATATGACCACGTGTAACTGGAAGAAGTCTGGGAAAGAGAATCTCTGTTCCCGGGAGGAAGAGGAGAACAAAGATTTTGGTGAACAGCTAGAAGTTCCTACCGTAATCAGGTTCTCTGATCACCAGATAATCCAGGTTCTCCCTTCTGTTTGCACAGAGAACACACTTACGATCTTCCTTAAGGGAGATGGTTCTGCATTTCATCTAAATGCTGTGTAAGATTCAAAGGCCAGTCAGTGTCCCAGGGTGATGCACCTGGTTCCTATTCAGATATGGTTCCTAATGGTCTGGTGGCTTGTGTGTTAGGAAGACAAGTCCTCTTTTCCTCCTTTCAGTAGCGCGTGCGCGCGTGCACACACACACACACACACTATACAATAATGGGGGCTGGGACTGGATAGCCACAGTAGTGACTCCCATTCAGGAAGGGGAAGAACGGGAGTCAGAGAGGAGTCACTGGCTCAAGGTAACAGTGAGACCCTGTGGCGTAGGCACTGTGAAGGCACCATTCCTGGCAGCAGTGGACGTTCCTTAAATAAGTCCTGATTCTGCCATCTTGGAGGAACTCCCTTGTCTACTGATTGGCCCCAAACCCCTGCGCTGAGTGCATCTTATTCATTATCCTCCAGGGCCATGTCTGAAGTGAACACAAAGGACATGCCTTCCTCAGGGGCTGCACAGCATTCTCAGCTTTCTCTCTGCCTCTGCCAACATGGGGTGTGAATGTTCTTTTTTTAAGGCTTGAATAGTCAGAGGCTTCTGTTGTTGTCCTTTAGGCATAGGTTCCTTTGGTGCCATCATTTCCTCAAATAGTTATCAAGCTTCTGATCTGTTTGCTTCTAGTCATCCCCATAGGAGAGGATGTCATCCCTAGGATTCTTTCCTGAGCCAAAATACACAAGCCTTACCTGTTTTCCTCACTTCCCTAACTCAGCACTTCTCTCCCTCAGCTTAATGGCGGCTCTCTGGCAGCTATTTGAAACTAGCTTAGGTGGAAAGGAAACAGATGTAACGCGATTTTCCACAGTGTTAAATACCTCTGTTTGACTAATACGGACCCTTCAAGGCTTGTTTTTAGTCTTATTTTCTATTGTTTGTGGTTTGGAAGCAGTTCTGCAAAGTCTGATTTTCTAGATTTTCTTCATTCTCTTTAATTTCTGCTTGCCAATCAACCGGTTCTTTCTTGAGCTCATCTCTTTCTTGTAAATCCTTCCTAAATACAGCAGATTATAGGCTCTGAAGCCAGTCTGCCTGGCCTGGACTCTTGGCAAGAGGGGATACTTTGCACAGGGATGCCATTATGGAGTTCATTGTATTATACTTGGCATGTTGCTGTATGTCCAGCTCCTAATGGGAGGGGGACTTATTCAATAATCTAGTCATCAAATATTGAGTACCATCTGTGTGCTTAATACAGTAGTCTTGCCATGGGGGGATACAGCAATGAGAAAAATAAACAGAAGTTCCTGCCCCCACAGAGCTTTCATTCTAGGGGGATCATAGATAACAAACAAAACAAATAAGCAAAATACATAGTATTTAGGTGGTGATAAAAACAACAGAGAAAAATAAAGCAGGGAAAGACGGTAGGATCAGAGGAGGATAGAGGTAAAGGCTCCAATAAGTAGAGAGCAGGAAGTAAAAGAGGATGCCATGTCAATATTGGGCAGAACAGCATTCAAGGAAGAGGGAATAGTTAGTGCAAAGACCCAGAGGTGGATGTTCTTGGTGTGTTCTCAAAATAGCAGATGTCTGTGTGTCTGACATAGAGTAAGAGCTAGGTAAAGGAGTAAAGGACAAGGTCAGAGATCATGGAAGGGACCATATTTAATAATGTAGGGCCTTGTGCAAATGTTGACTTTACCCTGGGTGAGATGGGGAGTCATTGAAACGTATTGAGATGATGGCTGCTGGGTTGAGTACTGAATAAAAGGGCATGAGGGCCAACTTGGAGTGACCTGTCAGGAGGCTATAGAAGTGATCCTGGCAAGAGATGAAAGTGGCTTGAGCCAACATGACATAGAGGAGGTGGTGAGAAATGGTTGAATTCTGGTTGTATTTTGAAGGTAGAGTGAGTGATTACTTTCTAATGGAATAGATATGTAGTTTGATTGAAAGAGAGGCATGGTGAGGGACTGGTAGCTTCTGGAAAGATGTAACTGGCATAAAAGTAGGCAATCAGTAGGAACATCCTTCAAATATCAGCTAAGTCTCTTTCATACACAAAGGTGATGTACTGGCAGCATCCAATTTTATTCCTTTCTACTGGAGGAAATGTGGCTTTAAACACTATTTGTGGGATGACATGAACAATGTAAAAACAGAGTTGGTTTCCTAGGATTAATTTGGTATTGATGGAAAACACTGTAATTTTCCTCTACTCTTTTTGTTGCTGAGCTAAGAGGTCAGCCAGGTGTTTTGAGTGCCTTTGAGGCATGGGCCAAAAGCTGTGAGGTCCCAGGAAGTAATTAAGCCATCTGATGAAAATCCATTGGATCACTCCTGGTGATTATTCCTTATATTTTGGAATCCTTTCATTTTGGTTACTTCTTTAGTTAAAGATTCTTGGTTGCCATCCTTTACCATGGTTTTGGGCACCTTCTCCATTTAATCTCAGTGCCACTTCCTGAATCCCATCTAGATCATCCTGAGAACTCTGTCCTATGGATTATGGCCAGCTCCCTACTTAGTATATTCTGGCACTTATCTAGTAACTGGTACTTTAATAATTAACACTTCATTTTCCCAAGTTGGCTAGGGAGAGAAAACATCCCTGTGGATGAGACTAGTTAGTCCTGTGGCCATAATTCATATTAAGGGAGATGAGAGGGCTCTCTGCTGAGATTACAGATTTCCAAACCTGGAAAGTGCCCCCCAGATTTTGACAATATGGACCCTTCTGTACTCAAGCTGAAGGTTTAATATTTTCTTTTCTTGGGAGATGGAATTAAGAGGAGGCATCTTTAATTCAGATATGTGTGTGGATGGAGCACATGGACATTTGAAATACCAGATCCCAGAGAACCTGGGTGGCTGTCAGTTAAGCATCCTGACTCTTAATCTCAACTCAGGTCACGATATCAGTGTTATAAGTTCAAGCACATGTTGGGCTCCATGCTGGGTATGGAGCCTACTTAAAAAAAAAAAAAAAGAAAAAGACCAGATCTCACTAAAACATGACATGGAAAATACTCACTGTTCAGGTCAGAAACCTAGACCTCATCCATCTACAGGATTTCTTTCTTTGTCTCATCACCCACGTTGAAACTGTCAGCCACTCTTGCTAGGTCTACCTCCAACATCCATCCATTATCTGTTTACTTTTTACCATTTCCTCTCCTAAGATTTAAGATTTAGACACAGACCATTTCCCTGGTCTGTGTCTCCATATCTTGCAACCTACAGTCTTGTGATAGCCTCTGAAGAGGTGTGCCTAATTCTTTTCTCAGGCTCCCACAGGTTCATTCTCTATAGAGTAGTTAAATAAACTTGTAAATCATAAACCAGGTCATTTGACTCCTCTGCTTTGAGAACACTGGCTTCTCCCATGGCCCTGTATGGCCTGGTCCCAAGCCTTTGTCACTGACCTCGCCCAGTACCACTCCCTCCTTGGTCACCATATTGAGCCACAGAACAAGTTTGTTAATAACCTCAGGGCCTTTGTACTTCTTGTTTCATCTACCAAGGAAGTTCTTAGTGATGGTCTTCCTTGGCAGGCTCCTTTTAGTAAAAATCTTAGTTGAAAGATTACTTCCTCAGAGAAGCGTATTGACTCTACCTGATCTAGTTCTCTCCTGCCCTTCCATTATGTGTATTCATACAACATAAATAAACATAAATATTTATTGAAAGTCGATGTTTCGAGTACTGTCTGAGACACCAGGAATAGCGTAGTGAACAAGACAAATAGCAAGTTCCTGCCTTCATGTGTCTTAGGTGTCCCATCTGGCTGTTTGATTTTCTTCATTACCCTTACAGCTATCTGAATTATTTATTGGTTTTCTGAGATAGTCTTTCTACCTAATCCTAGAAATATAGGGAAGAATAAATTGTTTTTGTCTTTTGAGATTCAATGAGGTGATCAGTCTCCTGGAGGCTAAAATTAGAAGGTCTTGGAGCCATTAGGGATCAAAGTCGGCACATTTGCTGACCTCCCTTACAGTCGACATTTTTGAACACAGAGTTCAGGAGGGATACTTTTTAGAGACAGTTCACAGATGGCATCATTAATGCACATTGGAAACAATAGTGCCTGTACTGGTGGCCCAAGTTTTGTTTCATTGGCTAGAAACTCCAGACACTATCTTTGTCTGGATTTTGGTTTGTATGTAAGAATTACAGAATCTTTGAGTTTACTAAAACCCAGTTTGCCGTCATTCAGATTCCTCAGGAATTCAGAATCATTTAGTAATTCAGGAATTCTGCCTCTAGAGATTTTGATTATTAGAGTTAAGCTGAGACTACATTTTTAAAAAAGCATTCCAGATGTTGCATTTTGTAAAATACTTTGTAGAGCATTTTCTGATATTATAAGCCCTGATTTTGGCCTTCAGGGTCTGGGATGCCAGAGAATCTGCAACTGCAGGATCTTCTGAATTTAGGTGACTATCCAGGTTTGCTTTAGTCCTGGCATATACCTGTTTTCCTGTCTCATTATTCATAGTGACACCTTTCACTGTCGAAAGTGTCCCAATTTGGGTGATGTATTATATAGTAACTTTAAATGGATGGTATCTCACTCAAGAAACTGTTACACACAGCTTCCTTGTTAGGGATAAAAAGATAGTCTTATATGAAAGGGATGAATTGGGAATCTATGTCGTGGCCCAGAGCTTGTGCTATGGAAATTTTTAGCCATACTCAAAGTATAATAAAGTCATCCCTCAGATTTTAGGAATTCTTATTTCTTTCTCCTCCTCATTACCCGTCTTCTGACAGATTTGACATGGAAATGCATTTCTTTGTCTAGACCTGTGCTGCCCAGGACTGCCGACAATGGTAGCATGTGGCTATTTAAATTTTAATTCAAATTAATAAAAATCAAATCATAAAAAAATTCAGTTTTATTAGTCTCCATAGTCACATTTCAATGGCTAGTGGCTGGACCATGGGTGGACCATGAATTATAGAACATTCCATCATTGTAAAAAGTTTCTATTAGACTGTGCTGGTCTAGGTTGTGTGTCCCTAGTTTTTGTGCACCTAGATTTGTGCCCAGCACTTTTCCAAGTTATGACTAGAGAAGAGTGTTGTTGGAAATTGTTTTAGAGATTGTCTAACTCAATCTCTTGATATAATTAATGTGTGAACTGGTTCAGGGAGATTAGGTGACTGGCCAAGATTACTTGGCTAGATCTTAGACAAAGTTAGTTGGACTGGGCATTCAAATGAGCTATGTAATCTTAACTAATTTCTTGCTGTCAAATTGTCCATCTGCAAAATGGGAACCATTACAGTAGCCCTTCCTCAGAGGGACAATGAAGTCACATTGGAGCATATGTAGGTACCAGCTGCCGGGTAAGGACCATCTTGTGTCATTAAATCATACACTGGCTTTGCCAATACACTATGAACTATTTAGTCTAGTTCACTATGAATGGAATAGGTAAATCGATTAAAAAACAAGCTAAATTAAAATAGCTGTCAGTATGATTAGGTCCAAAGATGTCTTATGCACATATTCTGTTTTGTTGTCAAAATAGGTTCTCCTAATGAGACGTTTCCCACTTCCGATGGTCTGTAAAATGGCTCGTGCTTTGGAAGCTTTGAAGAGCCCTTAAGTGATACTCTTTGTAGCACTTCATATTTATTTGACATCTTCAAAGGAGATCATAAACTCTGTTCCACTCTGTCCATTAGGCCTGGTTAGACTAACACCCTGGCCCCCTTCAAAACAAAGGGCATCTAGTTCAATGCTGTGTCCCTTTGTGGAACACCATCTCCATGCAGTGGTGGGCTCACAGCTCTGGGACAGGGCTTCGATACATGTGGGTAGGGTATGAAAGAAGATGCACAGAGCCCTGGTTTGATCACAGGGAGGACTTCTTTTTGGTGGAACGTCTGAAGAGCGGGGCTGGAGCAAATGTCTACGGGAAGGGAAGAATAATGAGTGGGTCCCGGGTATGAACTCTAAGCTCTCATATTATTTGTTAAACAAATGTAAATGGGTATTTTGGGAGACTCGTGAGCATAATTTTTAACATCTAAAATGTGGCAGAACTATCACGGCATAGCCCCCAAAGCATGGGATTTCGAGTCCAAAGTCTTTCGTAAGATTCGCTGATGACAAATGTGTATGATGGGGAAGTCATTCTTCCTCAGCCTCAGTCTCTTATCTGGGGGAGAATATTCTTACTCTTCCTTTGCATAGGGTTATTGGGAGGATTTTGTGAGAAATGGATGTGAAAATACCTGTTGATTGCAATACCATATATAGAGACAAGTGGCTTGTATTATTATTATTACTAATATTAAAGTTAATAGTTTAGACATGGATGGAACTAGAGGGTATGACACTAAGCAAAATAAGTCGATCAGAGAAAGACAATTATATGATTTCACTCATTCATGTGGAATTTAAGAAGCAAAACAGTGGAGCATAGGGGAAGGGAGGGAAAAATAAAATAAGACAAAATCAGAGAAGGATACAAACCATAAGAGACTCTTAACTAATGGGAAACCAACTGAGGGTTGCTGGAGGGGAGGTGGGTGGGGGGATGGGGTAACTGGGGGATGGGCATTAAGGAGGGCACGTGATGCAATGAGCACTGTAATAAGATTGATGAATCACTGAACTCTACCTCTGAAGCTAATAATACACCATATGTTAACTAATTGAATTTAAATAAGATTAAATTTTTAAAAACCCAAGTACATCTAATAAAGTATAAAATCATGGACTCAGAAAGATATTAATAGTTGAATATACTTTCATTATTTACATCTCAAGTGCCTAGAACCACAGTTGAGGTTCTTGAGGTTGTAGCATAACGTTTTTGAGCTAAGCAATAAAAATGAGTTGTCTCAGTATGTTGAGAACCTTGATATCTAGACCCTCTTTATCTTTTCTCTCCCTTTGGTCCTAAATATGGCTTAATTTTTGCACCCTCACTAGGGAAGCAATGAATTAATGCTCTGAAAAATAAGGCATTACTTATATTAAGTCACTCAAACAGGGTTGGCCAGGGAATCTGAGAGCTCCTTAGATTGTCAGATGAGAGCTCAGGATTTCTTCATTGGAGAATGACCAACATGAACACTCACTTTAACTAAGAGCTGGCCTTTCAAAAAAGGCTATAGACACAGGGGTGACTTGTTGATGAATTAACTAGGCAAACATGGGGATCACTCTGTGGGTATGAGAAGCACTTCATTTGTCTAACTTTTTTTAAGGTCCTGGCTTGCCTTTTGCCCTGAGATTTCATAGGGTATTACACAAGGTAATGACCTCCAGAATCACATTGTATGATTGCCCTGCTGGGGTCTTGCAAAGGGTGGCATGGCCAGTGGGAACTGAAATCCAAGCTCTTCTCCCCTAGTGCAGTGTTCACCTAGAGGACGTGGCCTTTTTAATTTCACACAAAGGCATCTTATGGCACAGTGGAACTGATGGGGGGTCATATCCTCAATAAAGGAAGAAACAATAGAAATT
>ML107571.1:28713-39592 GCA_003697995.1 Taxidea taxus jeffersonii | reverse complement strand
CAGCCGCTCAACCAACTGAGCCACCCAGGCGTCCCAGGAAGTCCATTTCAACAGAAGCCTCTTCCACAGGCATCCCTGGCCCAACGACATACTATAAAACTTTTCAAGGAAGCTCTGTTCACATTTCCCAGTGCCTACGTAAAGAGTTGACCAGGCTCTCCTAGGACAGTGCAGTGAGACAATAGGCGAGGAGATACCTCTAATACATCCTCCCCAACATTCCTGTAAATCTTTGATTTCCTTTCTCTACATTAAAGAATTCCTAGCATCTTACCTCCAATTTAGATGAGCCAGTGCTGAGTTTTTCTTTCAGCCGAGTAAACAGTAACATCCTGCTGTTCAAGCCAAACTGAGCCCAAACTTCCGGTACACGTGTATTCAGACCAATAACTTAACCCAATTAAAATCAGGTTCCTACAAGATCCAACATAACTTATCTACACAGCCATATTCCACATATCATTAGTATATTTGGTCAAAACAGCATTTTTTCAGATCACACTTTGTACTTGTTCCAAGGACATGCAGAAATCTTGCAGGCAAAGGACTGTAAAGAGACAGCAAATGAGCTGCTTTCTCCAAGGAAACTCCTTAAAGTGAGGTTAGGGGTCACCTGCCAAAGCAGCAGACATCCAAGGGGTTTCTTTCGTTTTAAGTGAGGCTCCGTGGACTCAGAAATTTAGGATACTCATTCATCCAAACCCTCCCAAAACTCTCATTCCAGTTCTCAAAGTACTTCTGTTTGGGGCGCCTGTGTGGCTCAGTGGGTTAAGCCTCTGCCTTCGGCTCAGGTCATGGTCCCAGGGTCCTGGGATGGAGCCCGGCATTGGGCTCCCTGCTCGGTGGGGAGTCTGCTTCTCCCTCTCCCTCTGCTGCTCCCCCTGTTTGTGCGCATACTCTCCCTCTCTGATAAATAAAATCTTAAAAAGAAATGCTTCTGTTTCCTGACCAGTGTCTCTACTCTGGCTTGAAAGAAAGCAACATAGCAAATCCAGCCAATTTACAGGAGCAGTTTCTTAACCAGTAGCTCAGCCTTAAAGCTACAGTGGAGGTTGGAAAAGTGAACATCTCACAGCTTTAGTCTCCATAGAGACTGACTTTCCCTCAGGGAATTCACAAAGCCCGTGAGAGGTTACAAAGACTGAACATCTTTAAAAAAAAAAAAAATGTCTACATTGTCTATAACGCCGTGTCATCTACAGCAGTATGATCCCTTTCTTTGCGGCCACCCTCCTTTCCCCTCCCAGAAAGGACCAACCCCTCTTCTAGCCTTTACTAGCTTTGAAGAGGAGATAAAACTGTTAAATTTAAAATGTGAACAAACTGTATATTTGAAATCCCCAAACTGCAAACTTCTTCAACCTACTTCATGCAATTGAAATGGAATGAGAGTTTTAGATCATGTAGCCCAGAGAATAACATTTGCCAAGTAAAAATATTTCCTAAGAAGTGGCATATTAATTGCAATACCTTCTATATTTATATGAGACTTAGAATGACACAGTGTTGTTTTTACATAGATTATATCCTATAATTTATAGCAAGGCTAATAAGCAAGATTCATTTACCCAATGGTATTCTAAAACTGGCAAGTGAAAGAGCCAGGATTCAGTATCATCAGGCTGACCTCAGTGCCATAGCTTTCAGCCACGCGGTGATTTGTCTTTAGTAAAGGAAATACATACATAAAAGTTTACATGTAACTTCACCAAAGGCAGTCCCATAGAAAATTCTGGTGCAGATTACAAAATTATAGTTAACCACTGACCTACTGTATCTTTTCTATCTGAAACCCTTTGAACCACTGTATTTTATACTCGTTAATTATCTATGCAGATGCAGAAAGTACTTCCAGCTTCATCTCCATTTTCTACCAGCATAGTTATTTTTGACTAATAGCAAAATCACTGCAAACTACAATGGCAATATTCTGGGGACTTTCTGTTAGAAGGGAGCAGTCATCTCACCATAATTATGGGGCCATCTCCACTATGCCTGGTATTCCAAGTCTCATGCAGCTCTGTTTTTTTTTTTTTTTTAAGATTTTATTTATTTATTTGACAGAGGGAGATCACAAGTAGGCAGAGAAGCAGGCAGAGAGAGAGGAAGGGAAGCAGGCTCCCTGCTGAGCAGAGAGCCCGATGCGGGGCTCAATCCCAGGACTCTGGGATCATGACCTGAGCTGAAGGCAGAGGCTTTAACCCACTGAGCCACCCAGGTGCCCCTCTGGTTTATTTTCTGTAAAGAACTTACTGCTCTTCTTTGGCTGATCAGTGGATAGTGATCTGGTAGTAAAGGAAAGTTTCTGTGGGTCCAAATACTCCTTAGACACACCATTAACCTACCTCATTTCCACACCCATTTTCCACACTAGTCTTTCCAGTAAGGCAGAGTCTCCAATTGTTAAGCCTTTTGTGTTGTTTTTGATCTTGTTTCATCCTGTACATCAGTAACCATCCACTGTTCATCATCGTGTGAGAACACCTAACTTCCCAATGTGCTGATAACTAACATCTATTATCTATCTCAGCGATCCTTGCCTTTGACCTGTCAAATTTATTCATTAAAAAAAAATTATTCCTTTGGCATCATCTTAGTGGGGTTTGGTTTAAACTGGGCAGTTTACATTTTAATCCACAGACTAAAGAGAAGTATATTTTTAGCAAATATCTTTTGCCAGTTGAACAGTACCTCCTTCGGTGTATTTTTATTACTGGTCACCAAATAAAATTTAGCCATCTTATTTTTTGCTAAGGGATTAATTTAGCATAATATAGTATGCTTTCATCTTTACCTTAGGAATTGTCTAAATTGTGTCTAAGCCCATAATAGATATTTATCTCCCCAAAACATGTTTAAGTCCTACCCTGAGTACATCAGAATGTGGCTATATTTGGAAATAGGGTTAAAGAGGTCATTTGGATTAAATGAGGTCACTGATGTTGGGCCCTGATCGGCTAGGACTGGTGTCTTATGACATACACATGCACGGGGAAACAACATGTGAAGACAAGGGGAGAAAATGCCATCTATAAGCCAAGGAGAGGCCTCTAAAGAAACACGACCACTTTTGATCTTGGATTTCCAGTCTCCAGAACTGTAAGAAAATAAATTTTTGTTGTAATGTGGTACTTGTTATGGCCATCTAAAGTAGAAATTGGTAGTAAATGTTACATATATAATGAAAGAAAAATCACTTAAGATTTTGAGGGGTTTAAAATTTAGTGTAACTTAAACTGAACAGAACTCTCCAATAACAATCTGCTAAAATAACCAGTTTAGATATACAACTAATTTACTTCTGAAGTCAACTCCTAATTTTAATTAGAAAAGGAAATTTTGATTTCTAGCTTTAAATTTCCAAAAGTACAACAACTAGGGGAGAATTTCTTTAATAGGAAGGAAATTAATAGTCATATTCAAAAAGGTCGTAAGTTTTACACCAAATAAATCACCTGTGATATAAAGACATTCTATTTATAAGTGTAAGAATGCATCACTAAGGGGCACCTGGGTGGCTCAGTGGGTTAAAGCCTCTGCCTTCGGCTCGGGTCGTGATCCCAGGGTCCTGGACTTGAACCCCGCATCGGGCTCTCTGCTCAGCGGGGAGCCTGCTTCCTCCTCTCTCTCTCTGCCTGCCTCTCTGCCTACTTGTGATCTCTATATGAATAAATAAAATCTTAAAAAAAAGAAAAAGAATGCATCATTAAATGTTTAAGCTAGAAGCAACTTCAGCTCTTTACAGTCTTAAGGTAGAAGGTTATGTTGAGAACTTCTGTTCATATACATATCCACAGCTATAAATTTCCCTCTAAGCACTGCTTTAGCTTCATTCTGTAAGTTTGGGAATGCCACATCTTCATTTCATTCACTTTGAAGTATTTCTAATTTACCTTTTGACTTTTTCAGGTATTTTTTTAGGAGTACTGTTTAATTTCCATTTATTTGTGAGTTAACCAAATTTCCTTCTATTGATTTCTAAGTTCACTCCATTATAGCCAGAGTCTGTATGCTGCTATGTTTGTGTATCTGCATGTGTATTTTTTTAAGTTTACCAAGACTTGTTTGACGTAAACCTGTCCATGCTGGAAATCATTCCACGTGTTCTGCTACTGTCGTGTGAAGTATGCTACAGGTATGTTAGGTCTACTTCATTTTACTATGTGTTGTTCAAGTCTTCTCTTACCTTGCTGATGTTCTGCCCAGGTGAACTGTCCCCATGACAACAGGTATTAACATCTTCAACTATTATTGTCAATTTCTCCCTTCAATTATGCCAGTTTTTGCATCGCCAATGTATCTTAAGGTCCTGTTATTTGAATACATGTTTATAATTATTACGTTTTCCTGATGAACTCTTTTATCATTATAAAATATAATTCATCTCTGGGACACCTGGGGAGGGCCAGAGGGAAAGGAAGAAGCAGACACCCTGCTGAGCAGGGATCCTGATGTTGGGCTCAATCCCAGGACTCTGGGATCATGAACTGAGCCAAATACAGTGGCTTCACCAACTGAATCACCCAGGCACCCCCTTAGTTGACTTTTTCTTTCATGACTCTAAATGTCTGTCATTCACTACCTTCTGGCCTCTGTGACTTCTCAGAAGGAAGCTATTAGTTGTATTAAAGATCCCTTGTATGTGATGAATTACTTTCCTCTTGCTACTTACAAGAGTCTTATTTATTTAGCATTTGTTGAGCTTCTCTGATGTGCAGATTGATGTTTTTCATCAAATTTTTAAGATTTTTAACAATGATTTCTTAAAATACTCTTTGAGCCCCTCTTCTTCCTCTCCTTCTAGGACTCTCATTATGCACTTGATGGGTGCCCACATATCTGCAGCATTCTCCCCTTCTTTTTCTGATAGGATACTCTCAATTGGACTTTGTTCTCATTTGTTGAATATTTCTATTAGTTCAAATCTGTTAGCTCCTCTATTTTTAATTTTTTTAAGTAAGCTCTATGCACAATGTGGGGCTTGAACTCAGAAACCCAATATCAAGAGTCACATGCTTTACTGATTAAGCCAGCCAGACACCCAGGATTTTCTTTCTATGAATTAATTTCACTATATTATTTCAATCCAGAATTTCTATATGGTTGTCTTACCATAATTTCTACCTCTTTAGTGTTATTCTCATTTGTTCTCATATCTACTTTTTAAGATATGGTTTCTTTTCGTTCTTTGGACAAGTTTTTAGAAGCTAACTTAAAGTCTTTATTTAGTAAGTCCAACATCTGGGTATCTTCACTCTTTCCTACTTCTTCATATATATTGTAAATTTTTGTTGAAAACTAGACATTTAAAATAATACAGGCTGAGTGACCTTCCTGGATTAATTCTAATAAGACACTGCATTCTTCACTGTGTGTGATCACTATATTCTACTTCATTAATTTAGAGGTCAGCTAATGCTAATGCTTGAATGCCTTGAAACAATGGCATAACTCCCTTGGCCTTGTTGAAGTGCTCTCTAAATGTGTTGGGATAGGCCTCTAACACCACAACATGTAGTTTTGTTTTTTCCCAACTCAACCTTAGTATTCACTTCCTGCTTGCAGAGGCTCATGTTGTGCCTTCCTTTTCTCAATTAGTGACTTCCTTTTCTCCCCCTTGGGAATGCGTATAGCCTTGCACATGCATGCGGCCTTCAATAGTCACAGGAATATGCTGAAGCTTTTCAAAGTCCTACACGGACATGTCATTCCTCAGCTTTTCCTTTTATTTTTTTGGCCACCTTCTTTTTAGTCCCAATTGGTATCACTGCCTCAAAACACTGCTATGCTAAAGAACTGAAGCTGTTTTTAACAAACAGGCTGCAGACAGGGCTCTATACACACCGGCAGAGTTAGATCAAATAAAGACAAGTTCTGGGACTGGAGCTATTCAGTGAAGGACCAGACAAGTCAAATAGTGATAATTCTTCGGGATGGGCTTTTTAGGGAGCTTTAAGCCCCTTCCAGGGGTTCCAAGGCTGCAGATTTTCACTGCTACCATAGTTGCAAGGCTATTCCTTTTCAAGAGAAAAGGGTGGAGCAATCTCTAATGCTATGGAACTTATAGTTTTTATTACTGATAAATATTCAGATTACTGAAAGCCTTTAGTTCAGTTTCAGAGTTCTGAAAAACTTGATTTTGACAACTTTCAGTGTTCTCATCACTTTTATGGAAGAACAGATTTTCAGAGGTCCTTACTCCATTAATTTAGAAGCATTCTCAAGGAAGTAATTTTTATAGTGACAACAACTGCATGCAAATATTCCTTTCTTATAACTATGTTTCTATTTTATTTTTATAAAAGCAAGTGTTTCTAAGTAGAAATGTGAGGGGATTTTAAAAAGACACCTTTTCTCATCTAGCATTTCAATTATTTCATGTTTAGTTATCTAAATCAGAATCCTGACCCTCAATTTCCTAAAATGTACAAGGGAAACATGATCTTCACAGGGTTCAAAGAATTTTAAATTATAATGTAAAACTTACAACAAAGCTACAGTAATCAAAACAGTGTGCTACTGGCAAAAGGACAATCATATATATAGACCAGGTGGAATACAGAGCCCAGAAATAAACCTTCACATATATAGTCAGTTAATCTGACAATGTAATGGAAAAACAGCAGTCTTTTCAACAAACGGTGCTGGAAAGACTGGATACCCAAAAGCAAACAACAAAGCTGAATCCTTTCCTTTTACCATGCACAAAACTCAAAATGGATCAAATCCTACATATAATAGCTAAATCTATAAATAAAACTCTTAGAAGAAAACATATATAAGACGTTCCTAACACTGGATTTGATAATGCTTTCTTAGATAAATAGGACACAAAAAGTATAGGCAACAATGAAAACAACACAAATAGGCAAACTAGACTTCATCAAAATTAGAAATTTTGTGCACCAAAGGACACTATCAAGAGAGTAAATAGGCAACCTACAGAATGGGACAAAGTATTTCTACATCATATATCTGATAATAGATTAAAAAACTATAATTCAACAAATCACCACCCAATTAAAAATGAGCAAGATCTGAACAGACATGTTTCTACAGAAGATATACAGCCAATAAGCATATGAAAAGATTAGTATCACAAGCTTTTAGGGAAATGTAAAGCAAAACCACAATGAAATAACACTTTACCCTCATTACAGTAACTACTAAAAAACAAACAAATAACAAGTGTTGGTGAGGATGTGGAGAAACTGGAATCCTAGTACACTGCTGGTGAGAATATACAACAGTGCAGGCCCTGAAGGAAATGGTTTGGGGTTCCTCAAAAAATTAAACATAGAATTACTGTATATTCCAGCAACTGTGCTTCTAGGTATATATTCAAAGAATTTAAAACAGGGACTCAAACAGATAGTTGTACAAAAATGTTCACAGTAGCATTATTCCAACAGCAAAAAGTGTCCATCAATCTGTGTCCATCCAAAGATAATGGATAGACAAAATAGCACATAAATATACAACATGGATGAACCTTAAAAACATGCTAAATGAAATAAGACAGAAACAAAGGACAAATATTATATGATTCCACTTATAAAAGGTGCCTAAGATAGTCAACTTCAAAGAGAGAAACAATAAAGGTTACCAAGGGATGAGGGTGGGGAAAGGAATGGGGAGTTACTGTTTAATAAATCCAGAGTTTGTTTGGGATGATGAATTTAAAGTTGTGAAACTAGATAGTGATGTATACAACGCTGTGAATGTACTTAGTGCAACTGATTTATACACATAAAAATGGTTCAAATGGTAAATTTGGTTATGTATATTTTACTATAATAAATTTTAAAATGATAATGTATCTAAAGGCCCTTACCTCATTTGGTGAGCCTTTTGTTCTTCAATTGAAAGAGTGGGTATACAAGTTACTTAGATAAATAGTTACAAAACCTTGGTTGGTGGTGATGGTAAACAGTACCCACCCACCACACACACACACACACACACACACACACACAAACTACACTCAGTGCTCTACCAAATACCTATTATATTTTGCAAAGAATTACACATCTAATGAATTCACTAATGACGCAGAGTTTACATCCTCCCATACCAACAGATAGAAACACATACATTCTCTAAGCACAAAGCTTATATTCACAAATAATTTTCTGCTTCAAGACAAAATTTCAATTAATCACAATGGGAATTTAGTTATTTAATGCAACCACTAATCTAATATCACGAATAAAATCTAAGCAGTTATATCACAAAACCAGGGTTATATGCAGTGGACATGCATTAATAATTATACAACTTAACATCACACCAGAAAAAGGAATTGAATACAAAATTTCCCTTGATTTTTGGTGGTCTTCAAATTTCATGGCACAATAAAACTATAAAAACAGATTTGAAATATTTTCAATAAGACAGTAAAAAATTTAATGAGCCTTTAAGTTTTCATATTGGACTGAAGATTTAAAACATCAAGCTGGCCCCAATCCATCAAAAATGACAGATAAATATTTACAATGTCTAGACAGGTTATTTAGTTACAGTGGAACTGGAGGACTACTCAACCCTGGCGGCAAAAAAACAAAAAACAAAAAAAAAACTATTTGAGGTTAATTTCTCAATGCAATCAAGTCTTTGTAAATACTGTGATAATTTTAAACCTGGAAACATACCTGGAATCATGACAGTGATGAAAAGCAACACACAAGTCAATCTTATTTCTGATCTGTCTTCATAAAGCCTTCTGGCTCTAAAAGCCTAACACTGTCCCTAAATATAAAACTAAATCAAGAAGAACAAAATGACTTTACCCTACTTGCTGACATTCTTCTACAAAATAATCTTTCACTAGGGCAGGGCTCAAGCCCCATTAACTTGCTTCTCTAGAGTGTGATTAGCAGAGCACCAAATTTATAAAGTGATAGGGCCACCCAAAATGCTGAACACAATTTTCAAACAGAAGTAAACTTTTTTTCCAGTTGTTAGTTAGTTCTATGTGCCATGTTATTCTTGAAACTTACGTGGCTACCAAGAGGAAAAGAATTAGGGAAGCTTTGAACATATCTTGTACTTTTCATCAAGGCTAAAGTGCAAAATATCTCCATATCTCTGGTATTTTAATAGGAAAAAACATCAAACACACATAATAAAGGAACTGAAGTGACAGTAAAGCTAATACAAAAAGACCTCTTTAAATATACACTTGAAGACTACATAAGACCAATTTTTCTTTCTTCAGTGAGATCTGTAAATGAACCAAGTTCTCATAGAACTTGACATTTTGTTTCTCTTTCCCAGGATCAGAAATTCCAAAATTAGAGGGAAAAAATGGAAAAAAATAACATTGCATGACAATGGACACTAAGTTCATAAAGAACCTTTTTTAAAAAATGAGATATTATGGAAGAAAATACCATGAAAATAATAATCCTATGAGAATTGTTTTTTAAGCACAGTAAATTTGAGCCTTGGTCTTCATGAAGATACTACAGCTTATATAGAAAACTATAAATATACAAGACTCCAGGAAAAAAAGTCAAAATACATATTATTTAACATTCTGTAGGCCTAAAAAACTTTTGAGGGGAGGGAAAAGGACAGACAACTGAATCTTCACTTAAGAATATGGAACTGTGAAAAATTCCTGGGTCAAAAGGGTGCTCCAAATGGAACCATACTTCATGAAAACATACAACTTAGATATATTTTTAAAAGGAAAGAAAAAGTCCTGAATAATTGCAGTCCCTTCCAAAAAGGAAATTTTAAATTAAGGGGAAAAGATTCTAATAGTGTAAACGAGTCTGGCTCAGAAAGAAAACTGAACAACATATCCAAGATTCTGTCCATAAAAGTAAAGACGTTACATCTTTAATATTAAAGAAATAGGCTATTAAAAAAGTTCATTCTCAGACTTGGTTTTAGTAAAAGCTCATTTGTGCTCCTTTGTGGGTGCATAATAAAGTTCCATGGGTTTGTTCACTTTCCAGTATTTCTCACTGACCAATTCCAAAGAAAAAGAGCCATTTAATACCTAAAACAGAAAAAGAAACAATTAAAAAACTATTCAAAGCACAGCAGTGAGATGAAACAAACATCAAAGTCCATTTTTTTTTTCCTCTTAGGATAAAACTTGTCACTTATACTATTCATAAAAGGACAACCAAAAATTATCAAAATAATTACCCCATTACTATTTCTCATTCTGTCAGGGTCTCAGGGTCCTGAACATTTTTTTTTGTTTTTAAAGATTTTACCTATCTATTTGATAGACAGAGATCACAAGTAGGCAGAGAGCCCGATGGGGGCCTCGATCCCACAACCCCAGGATCATGACCCGAGCCGAAGGCAGTGGCTTTAACCCACTGAGCCACCCAGGCACCCCAGTTCTGAACATTTTTATTAGGCCCCACCAAAACACCTGCCAGTCTCAGATGGTGAATGTGCTCCCAGTTTCAACAGTCTATTCTTTTAAATACTCACAGTGAACTGCCCACTGGCTGTTGCTATGTAAATGGTATACTGCTTCTCACTGGCTGTATCAAGGTTCATCTGGTTTGATTCTCCTTTGCTTCGAAGTTCCTCCAAAGCTAACCTCACAGCCAGATACTTGGATAAGTGATCAACAGTGGCATTACCTGAAGTCTTTATATATCTGGAAAAATAAATCATTAATAATTTAATTTCTACACTAATGATAAAAACATATTCAAATTATAGAATACATTTCTAATAAGCTGAATAAAATGTAAATGTCTCATTTACTGATACAAGAGTATCAAAAATTTACTTCTCTATTACCTAAACATTTTTTATTGCAAGGTACAGAAGAGGGGAAAGTACACACTCACCATCTGTCTACAAGGGCCTGAAAGCTCTACCTTACCATCTATAAATATGACAT
>ML107571.1:14900-28313 GCA_003697995.1 Taxidea taxus jeffersonii | reverse complement strand
AAAAAAAAAAAAAAAAAGAAGCAGTCTAGCAAACTCAAAAACAGAAACAAACAAACACCAATAACTGGGCAAGGTGTTTTGTGTACAGATCTGACTTACTCATCAAAACAATGGTCACGGAAAACGATCATCACAGTAGTTATTATTATCATCATTTTATGGTTGAAAAAAGCAATGAAACTGAAGTTCAAAGCTCTATGGTTATAAGCTAGTAAGTACCAGAACTAGAGCTAAGATGTGATGCACATTCTACCGCACTGCCTTCCTCTCTACCTGTATATGAAGGAAATATGAGAAATAACCTGCACTTTTAAGATAGTATCATTATTACTTGTTTACTGCTAGTACAAGGAAATCATAGCCCACTGCTTAGGAAACATGCTCAAGAACCTATAATATTTTTTTTTAAAGACTTTATTTATTTGTCAGATAGAGCACAGGAGTGAGCACAGGCAGACAGAGCGGCAGGCAGAGGGAGAATCAGGCTCACCGCTGAGCAAGGAGCCCGATGCGGGACTCGATCCCAGGATGCTGGGATCATGACCTGAGCCGAAGGCAGCTGCTTAACCAACTGAGCCACCCAGGCGTCCCAAGAACCTATAATTTTTTTTTAAAAAGAAACAACAGGGACGCCTGGGTGGCTCAGTTGGTTAAACGGCTGCCTTCGGCTCAGGTCATGATCCCAGCGTCCTGGGATCGAGTCCCACATCGGGCTCCTTGCTCGGCAGGGAGCCTGCTTCTCCCTCTGCCTCTGCCTGCCTCTCTGTCTGCCTGTGCTTGCTCTCTCTCTCCCAAATAAATAAATAAATAAATAAATAAATAAATAAATAAAAAAGAAACAACAAAAACACAAAATACTGTTTATGAAATCTATGTATCATTTCAAAATTAAATGGGGGTCATTAACATATCAAATGACAAAACTATGATCCAAAAAGATATAAACAGATATAGTGAAATATTAGTCTTAAAAATGTGAAGTAAGGGGCACCTGGATGGCTCAGTCTCTGCCTTCGGCTCAGGTCATGATCTCAGGGCCTTGGGATCAAGCCCTGCATCGGGCTCTCTGCTTGGCGGGCAGTCTGCTTCCCCCCATAACTCTCTGCCTGCCTCTCTGCCTACTTGTGTTCTCTGTCAAATAAATAAAATCTTAATAAAAAGTGAAATAAGCCATCACAATTCCATATATATGAGGTATTTAAAGTAGTCAAATTCATCAAAACAGAAAGTAGAATGGTGGTCGCCAAGAGATGATGAAATGAGTTGTTTAATGGGTACAGAATTTCGGTTTTATAAGATGAAAAAGTTTCTGGAAATTGGTTGTACATTAATGTGAATGTATTTATAATACTGAACTGTACTCTTAGAAATCGGTGAGATGGTAAATTTTACATTATATCTTTTTTATCACAATTTAAAATACATATATATGATATGAACAGGCCAAAATAATGAAACAGAAAAATACAACAGTGAAAATATAAAGACCACACTTAAATATTTCCTAAAATGTACAACTAAAGCAAAAGCAAAGTTGTTTCAGTTGATTATAAAGTAATCTAACAGGGTTACTTGTCTTAATGTACTTATTTTTATCCCAAACTTCTTTCCAAAAGGTTAATTTATTTCAGGCATCATTCTTAAAATAATGTTAATAGAGATTAATAGCTTATTATATCTTGCATTTATCAAATCATATGTATAATACTACATACCATTCTAGAGGCAGCATTTCATGACCTACACCATCAAACTTGAATATCATATGAGGAACAATAACAGTAATTAGGAATGTCAATATTTAGCTTCTATCCTTGTTCGGTAGGGAGCCTGCTTCTCCCTCTGCCTGCTGCTTCCCCTGCTTGTGCACACTCTCTCTCTCTCTGACAAATAAATACATAAAGTCTTAAAAAAAAAAAAATCAGCTTCTACTATTTAAAGAACTAGCAGAAAGAAGTAGAATCTGAAATAAGTAAAGAATCCAACATAAATATTTTGACAAAGACAGATCAAGATTGCTACACATAAGAAACTAATTTTAATTCAATATAAAAGAACTTAAAAAAATTCATAATTCAGAAATATTTACTGAGCAGCCATCTGAAGCCAAGCATTGTTCTATGCACTGCAATTATAACAATCAGAAATACTGACAGTCTCTCTACCCTCTAAGGGCTTATATTGTTCTATGTAGCAGGTAACACATACATGTCAGAGAATAAGTGCTATGGAGAAAAATGAAGAAGGGAGGGTAAGATGGTTGGAGTCCTGAGGTAGAAGATGGGAACTTAGCAGACATCTGAAGAAAGAGTGTGCCATGTGGATGGTCTGGAGGAGGAGGGTTCCTTAAAGAGAGAATAATAAGTATAAACGGACTTGAGACAAAACCATGCTTCGGAAATTTGAAGATCAGCAAGGAAGCTGTAATAAAGTTGTGAACAAATGAAAGAAAGGAGCTTCTATCACATACTCCCACCATTAGAAATGTTCAAGCAAAATCAAAGGACTATCTATAAAAGGTTTTGCAAAGGGGACTCTTTGTCCTGCTTAAAACAGTGTCTAAAATGAGCACCATTAAAGTCCCTCAAACTCTTAGAAATACATAACTCTTTCAAAATAAATACATTCAACACTTAATACTTTATCTTACTTTGCTCAACAGAGTTGTAGGTCAGTTTAATATAGTTACAATGTAGCACATCTTCAAAACCACTTCTGAACCTTAAAATAGCAATGCCTGGAACTCAAGCAAAGATTCTGATTTGTCTGGTTTGGGATGATACTGGAGGTCCTACAATTTTAAAACTTTCTCACTAAACTGGGATGGGGCTTTACTGGCATCTCTTACTTTAGAAAATGATGACTCTCACTGAGGCCTGAATATATTAGGAAGTATCAGAAAGGAAACTACAATGAGGGTTAAGAAAGTGGCCAGATTATACAGGGTGTTGAAAACCATCATTAAGGTCATTTAACCTGAAAGTGAAGAGAAGACAGATATAATAGGCTTCAAAGCAAAGGAGAACCATGATCTGACTTTCAATTTACCAGAATCACTCTCGCTGATGTGCTGAGAATAGACTTTGTAAGGAAAAGCATGGAAAATAAAAAGACCAATTAGGAGGCTATTTCAATACTTCAAATGAAAGATGGTGGTAGCCTAGACCAATGTGGATATATTATGGAAAAAGTTAAATATATATTTATTCACAGATTGGGATATACAATGTGAGAAAAAAATGTTAAGGGTAACTCCAAAGTTTTTGGCTAAAGCAAGTGGAATGACAGTTGCCATCAACTGAAATGAACAAGAATGAAGAGGAGTAGGGGGTAAGAAGAAAAAGTTCAGTACTGGACATGTTAAATTTGAGTTAAGGAATAAGCTAATTTATACAAAAGGAACCAGAATATTATCTCCTGAAAGCCAAGTGAAGAAAACCATTCAAAGAGAAATTAAGTGTCAAATGCTGCTGAGGAAGACAGGAAAATGAGGTCTGAGAATCAGCAATTAAATTTTGCAATTTGGAAGTCAATGGAAAATCTGATAAAGTGATATGGAGGTAGGGAAGGGGAAAAAAGCCTGAATACAGGGGGTTCAAAACAGAATGGGAGAAGAACTGGAGACAGTGAGCACAACTTTTCCAAGCAGTTCTGCTATTGAAATAAAAGAAAAGAAATGGTAATTGGAGGGGGAAGTGGGTACAACAGAGAACAGTATTGTAAACCAAAACCCTATTAACGCCTGGAGGTATATATTATGCCTGCATGGAAAGGAAATCATGCAGAATTTCTATTTATTATTACACTGTATCTTTTTCAAAGTGAAGGCTGCTAAGTAAATTCAATACTTTAATAAAAGTATTCAGAAAAATGGCCACCATCACTGGCCTTCTTTCCCATATACCTGTTCATGGCCTGTATCTTCAGTCCTTCCTCAATGCTGTGACTGAGTGCTTGCTGATTATTGTGCTTGTTGATCCTGGCTAATACTCTCTCTTGATGAGCTTCATACTCATCACGACTTGGATAAATTTTGCTGATAAGCGCATCAAAGTTTGGGTCTGGCCTTAGTGATCTTTTAGAAACTAGCTTTTTCCGACAGGTAGGACATTCTTTATTGCTAAATAAAAAGAGGGGAAAGAAAATGTAAACAATGTCAGTATCTTTGAGCTAAGGACAAAAACATCCAACTTCTGGGTAGTTATCTCTATTCTAATACCTTTACTCAGTCACAGAAATTTAAACTGATTAATCTGAATTTCTTTGAAAATCTGATTTGAGAATAAGCAAGATTTTGGGAACTTCAGGCAGTATTTGCCAACAGGCAAAAATTCTATTACTTTCCAATGATAATTCAAATATAATCATTTTAGAAATAAAAAATCTATTCCTTGCTAATATAAATTTTCTTTGATATCCATGCCCTACAAGAAAAATTTAATCACTAATACATATTAATTTATATGTTATCGATTCTTTTATTAAAAAAGCATTCATAAAGATACTTTTTATATAATTTAGAAGTGGAAGAACCATTGTTTCATGCTTTGTAATTTCCTCAAAACAAATACTCATGCTATAAAGCTTTTTAAACTGTATAAAACCAACTGGTTCAAAACAAAGATTCTCCAATAATTAAAACTTAGATTTAAAAAAACTTCCAAATTCTCAAATGAATACTTAGAGTGTATTTCTCAAAACCCATATAAGCACCATGTTGGTATAATTAAATACCTAGTATAACTCATTTCAACATACCCACTTCTGAGGGCTGTGATAATGCAGTCTGCACAAAAACGATGTAAACACTCCTTTGTAGTCATGGTGTTCTTCAACATATCCAAACAAATTGGACACATTAATTCACTGTGTAGACTTCGAGGTGAAACCACAATTTCCAAGCCATCCGTTATTGCCTCCTATAGAAGAGTCACTTTAAAATTAAATGCTACCTATTTTTTTTTTATTATGGACAAGTTCAAACATAACAAAAGTACTGAAAATGACAAAATGAACTATGTGCCCATCACCCAGCCACCACCACTATCAACTCAGGGTTTTATCATAATCTTCCCCAACAATGCAGCCCCACCAATTATCTTATTTTAATGTGTTTAAAAGCCAAATAACAGAATAGAAAAACACTGAATTTAGAATCAGATGCCTTAAGTTCTAGTTCTAGCCATATTAACATGACTCTAAATAATAATTTAACATTGTCTTCTTACCTTCAAAATGAGGAAGGTAAAGCTAAATAAACTTTAATTCTTCTATCTCCACAAACTCTACCATTTTGATAACAAACTATATATTTCCTGCCATCCATTTAAATATTTTAAGATTCCAATGCAAGTATTTCTAATTTTCACACAGTTTAACGGGGTTTCATTTTGAAAGCACTTCTTGAACCTTAAGTCTTGATCCACAGAAGCAGTTTTATAAAAAGTGGTCAGCTTCTCAGGCTAACCTACAAACTAATTTAATCCACAGTACCAGTATTAGTATTTCTAACTGTTATATGTAAAAATGCTTCAGTGCAAAAATGCATTTGGAGTTCCAAATTCCAGCACATCTTCCAGCGGCAGAGATGACTCCTGCTTTCCTCACCATTACCTACCTTTCCCACAAGGTGGCACTGAGTACAAATTATCTAGCTCTAATAGTTACCAATACTGGCTCCTATGGATTGCGGAAAGATGTCTAATAGGTGGCTACTGAAGAGGAAGGTGCAGGTAGAAATAAAAGGCTTCCCATATGTTACTGACACTTCCTATTTCCACTGGCTCTCCACACTTGTGTTTCCTCTACAGGGAAAGACAAAGAAACTACTGTCCATGAAGACTGTCCATGAAGGACTCAAGTGAAATAGCTTTACATTTACAATAACTACCACTATTTTTGAAATGTCTTATTATGTATGTCTCAACCTCTCTATAGAAAGCACTTTCAGAGTTTTTACTTAATTCAATACACACAAACTTTTGATTCAGGAATTAAATCCTCCCATTTCACAAATGAAGAAATTATCTATGATGCCGACTCAGCTAGTAACCAACAAGTCTGTCCTCTTCCTCTTTAAAACTTGCCTAGCAAAATCCCAGCCCAGTATAAACTCGACCATCCACGTTCTTGATTTATGTACCTGTGTAGGTGTCTAGCACTGTGGGAAAAAAAAGGGGGGGAAGCAAACAACCAGACTTGTATCACTTAAAATTTCACAAGTTTCAAACAGGCGTTCAACATCCTCAGCAATAAGTTTCTCTTGTAACAAACCTGTTTTTCCTACGCTATCTCACACCTTTTCTTCTATCTGGAGAACTTCCTACATCTGAACATTCAAAAGACTACCTTACCTCAAATTTCACTGTGAGCTCTCTCATTTTCTGACATCTTTATAAATCATCTTCTTTCTTGTTACAAAGAGAAAATATGCCTCTTCCTATCAAAAGGAACTTCCTTCCTCCCTTTTCAAATATATCCTTTTGGTTACTTTATTTGCTCTCAGGCTTCAGCAATCTCTGGACTCTCCACTAAACCAGCCTAGAGTAGTATCTGCGCGGGGCTGCTGGATAGTGAAATCTGACCAACACACCTGAAAGCCATGCGGGACACGGAGATGTCCTTGGTGCACCTCTTATCTCCCATCTTATAAACAAAATTTAAAACTTCCCAATTCCATGTTCCCCTCCAGTTTCTACTCCCATTTCTCTGCTTCTCTACAGAATGAAACTTCTCTGAAAAATTACCTACACATTTTCACTTTATTCCCCCGTCAACACAGCACAATCTACTCAAGTGAACTTACTCCTGCCGAGGTCATGAAGTACACACTGCCACATACACGTACACTTTTGTAATCCTCACCTTATTTATCCTCTCAGTAGTGTTGAACACAGTAACTACATCCTCCCTCTTTAAGACGCCTCCGCTTAGATTTTGATCCTCTCTCCATCTCCTATTTTTCTGTACTTTGCCTGTTCCTTCTCAGTCTCCTCTGCCAGCTTCTTTTCCATTTTTTCCTTTATTTCTAAATGTTGAAGCTCCTTGGATGAAATTCTGGGCCCCTCTGCTTATCTCTCTCCAGGTAATCTTATTCTATTTTCATTGCTTAAAATGTGCTGACACCCTCCAAAATATTGTATTTAGTACAGACCCCTAGGTTAACATTTCTGCCTGCCTAATAGGTATCTCAAAATGAGTTCAGTTTAAGCATGTCTATTTCCTTCAAACTTGCTCCTCCCCCAGTCTTTCCCATCTTTACCTTCTTAATCTCTCTAGTGCCCCCTCTCATTATTATTTATTAGAGCACTGAGGACTCTCCCCTTTACACTTCTCAAATGTGTACTTCTGTGGATTTACTCATTTAATGTCTCTAAATTCCATAAGCTGGTGCCACATCTATTTTACTCACTTCACCTAGTGCCTGTATAGTATAGTATAGTATAGTATAGCCTGTATAGTGTAGGACCTGGTATAGAGTATACACTGACATTATTTGTTGAATCAATGAATGAAGTGTAAACCAAACATATACAAGACTACCTATATATAAACTCATTATTATCATTTTGTTCTTTCAAGCTTTCATTTTCTAAAAATGTATCCCAGTTTCCATTATGTGTCATTTTTCCCCCAAGTTTATCTTAGTCTTCATTACCTGAGGTGTTCGTTGTAATTCATATAAACTGAGTTCCCATGTTTTGCTTAATGGTTGAGTTCCGTTTGTCTGCACAGCCTGAGACATTGCTAAGAATAAAAAGAAAAGAAAAACAATTTCAGTATCCAGAAAAAAAGTAAATATCAAAACTGATTTTTTGGAATTGTGAATCCTGAAAATAATCAAAACAGCTCCTCAAAAACTGAAAGTGCAAGAAGCTTTTCATTTATAAGTACAAGCTTATTTGAGTGCAAGAGACCATCACTGATCTCTAATGCCTAACAGGTAGCACAAAGAAAGACCTAAAATTATCACTGAGCATACAGAAATCAAATCTTAATCCTAACAATAAATATGCTTCTAAAATTCACGGTCCTGGAACCTAGAACTATACCAGGAAAATTTAAGACTCTCCAGTATGGTCAACTCTTGCCAGAGATAACAAAATCTACTTTACAATACTTTAAACTCCTGATCATTCTGCCTCTACTGTCACAGCTCCACTCATGAAAATAATCCCCTACTTAATACAGTAAGTCAGTTTATAATGTTCAGAAAGCTCTTCCTAATGCTGAACCCAAAACTGCTACCTATTCACCCCACAGCTGCCCTCTGGAGGCACACTGATTATGACTAATAATTTTTCTATATGACAGCCTTTCAAATATTTGGGTACTATTATATATCCCACCTGATTTTTGTTTCCTTTTTGGCCAAATATTCTAGTTCTGCCTATGGCCCACCATCTAATGTGATTTCAAGGTCTCCTCACCACCCTGATATTAATTCTGCCATTCCCCTCTAGTTATGAATAAATTGAACAATGTTAAGGCCAACTTCTATGCTTATCTTTGAATAGGGGAATGGGATCTAGGATATATGAGAAGAAGATGGTCTTAGTTTCTTGGGGGCACCCCAAGTGCCCTTGGGGACACCTGGGTGACTCAGTCATTAAGCGTCTGCCATCAGCTCAGATTAAGATCCCAGGGTCCTGGGATCCAGCCCCACATCAGGCTCCCTGCTCAGCGGGAAGCCTGCTTCTCCCTCTCCCACTCCCCCTGCTTGCGTTCCCTCTCTCGCTGCGTCTTTCTCTGCCAAATAAATAAATAAAATCTTAAAAAAAAAAAAAAAAAAGAAAAAGAAAGAGAGAAAGAAAGAAAGAAAAGAAAAAGAACTTACCCAATCAGCAATTAGCTCAACTTTGCTTTGAGAACTAAAAGCACTTCCCTGAAACTTAACCTCTATTCTAGCCCCCTCTAAAATATATACCTTGCCTCTTCTTTTAACAAAAGCCACATTCCATATGAAGTTTCTCCCTTGCACAAGCACAAACTTTGAAATAAATATAATCAAATGTTTCAAATGAGCAAGTTGAGACTTTTTTTTCAAGTTGTGGCTTTCAATTTCAAAACTGGGGTGCCTGGGTGGCTTAGTTGGCTAAGCCTCTGCCTTCAGCTCAGGTCATTATCAGAGGTCCAGGAGTTGAGGGATGCATCGGGTTCCCTACTCAGTGGAGAGTGTGCTTCTCCCTCTGCCCCTCCTCCTGCTCATGCTCCCTCAAATAAATAAAGTTTTAAAATTCTTAAAAAAATAAGTTTTACAATTTCAAGGCCATCCACTGAGTGTACCTTGAGTATTCTCAGTCATTTTGCTTATCAGAACTAGTGGATTCCCAAACAAGCAAAAACTCCTTGAGCCTTTTGTGCTTCCTGGTAGATACATGTGCCATTATTTCTGCCATAAATCCTACCACAACATAACGAATCTCTCAGATTCATTATGTAACTAAAATTATGTAACTAAAATTACTCAGTAGAATTTCTAATAATTTCAAATCCTAATCCCATGTCCCAACCTTTAACTGTTAACCTAAGGCCCACTATAAACAGAATAGTCCTTTCTTCTGTCTCCAGAAAGCTCCCCCAGCAAATTAATGGGAACCATCAAATAAAAGCCTTCTCCTAAAGGCTAGCTTCTAGAGATATCAGCTCTCCTGCACATAACCAAATTATATCTGAATTAGATATTTGTATTCCTATGGCAACACGATTCAGGAAATAATTCACAAGTTAGTTGTAGATGCAGATTTTCCTATATTTGGAAAAACTAGGATTTCTGTGGCTTTGATAAGTTTTCCAGTCTTTCTGTTTGTGTCTATATTACAATCATATGTTTCCTGGTATCTGGAATCTTAAATGCTACTGCATGGGTGTTACCTTACCAAACAATACAGCAGGTAATCCTGAGACCAAAAAAAAAGATACAATCTTGCTGATTGTTAAAACCACAATCTCTATTGAGAACTTATCAGCAGTGTAGATCTGAATAATACTTAGTGGCCTCTCCTGTGACTGGCCAAGGAGGGTCAATGGAAATCTAAGATTTAAAAATTCCAATTTTTTTGCCTCAAGACATAATTCACACACACAGAAGAAGTATATACATAATACATGGCCTAAAGGCCATGTTCTACCTGTGTAAAAGGAAGCTCAGAGTTCTACTTTTGGCAGTCACTAAACAGAAAAGCTTTCAGGAATTAGTTCCTCTTTCTGTCTATATACTGTGTTGTTTAAATTTAATCTAAACTATCCTTCCCCAAAATCACATAAAACCTTTCTGCTACTTTCGTTTGGTTAGAAGCTGCATTTCTGCTTGCCCAAGCCATGAATGTGCAACACATATAGCTTCTGTTTTTCGTATAAGAATGAACTCTCATTTTAATGAATAGTATTTGGGAGTTATCTATGTAATATATAGACAGAGAAAACAAGAATGGGTCATCTAGGAATAACTATAACCTGAAAGGACGGAGAGAAGACATGAAGCTAGTAAAGATGAGAAATGAGGTCAGAAAAAGTAATCTTAAAAATTCTTTCCAGCAACAGGAATGTGCTTCCTGGATGACTACTTCCTGATGATCTTTGCAGTACAAAAGAAAAAGATCTAGGTCTACCTGGCCCAATACCCAACTGTAACACCTCAATTATACTTGAATAAGCGATATCCAACAAAATAGAAATGTTTCCTGTACAAACTAGGCTCTCACTTTTGTGAAGAGAATGTACAAATGAAAAGTGAGCATTAGTCTGGACAAGATAACCTGGCAGAAACAGAAAATAAATCTAATAAGCAACTTAGTTACAGGCAGATCTTGAAAGCTTACAGCTTCAAAAACTGAAGGAGAAGAAATATCAATACGATACTCACAATATTCTTTTAGAGACTGAAAATACCTGGCACTTCCATGCTGACTTTCTATGTCTTCACGTGTATGGCAGATCACGCAATCCTTCTGCAAGGAGCTCAAGGTTATCTCAGAAGCTTTTTCAACACAGCACCCCCAAGAAGTGACTACCCAGAATGAGGAGAATATGCAAAAAGAGATGAGAAATTCTTATGCATTCTAGATAAAAAGATTAAATAAGTTTATGTTTTTTTAAAGATTTGAGAGAGATTCAGAGAGCACAGGTGTGTTGGGGGCAGGGAGCGGAGGGAGGGAGGCAGAGGGACAAGCAGACCCCACAGTGAGCGCAAAGATGGCCACAGGCAATCCCAGGACTTGGAGCTCACGACCTAAAATGAAACCAAGAGTCAGACACCCAACCTACACGGCCACCCAGGCATCCCAAGTTTATCCTTTTTTAAACAAGAAAGAGGTTAGATTTCTGGTTTCCAGTTCCACATGTTAGTCACCACTTTGTCCTAACAAGTAAAAAACTGTAGAGGCTAAAAAATCAAAAACTCTTCTTGGGTCCGTAAGCAAGAGAATGACCCAAGAAAACCAATGCCCCCAAGACAGGAAAGACACAATACAGGGAATCTCAGCTTACCAGAGCAATTCAGGAGTGGAAATTCCAACAGGAATTAGTGTCAAGTAGGGAAGTCTGAACTACAATAAAAAAAATTGCTGGGCACCCACGTGGCTCAGTGGGTTGAGCATGTAACTCTTGATTTTGGTTCAGGTCATGATATCAGAGTTGTGAGAGAAGTCCCACATTGGGCTCCATGCACTGTGTGTGAAGTCTGCTTGGGATCCTCTCTCTCTCCTTCTACCCATCCTGTTTTTCTCTAAATAAATAAAAAAGATCTTTAAAAAATTGCTGGAGGCTCAGGGCAAAGAAGTCTGATAGTTAAAAACTCCAGGAGGACTCAGTCATAGGAGAACCCCCAAAATACTATGAAATTTATCTCTACAAGCTTGACCAGATTCCCACAGGAAATAATAGGAAAAAATCCCCCTTATGCTTGCCAGAGCAGTCTGTTCTTCTTAACAAGGCCTACCCTTAGGAAAAACTAGTTAATCAGAACCAAGCATGCTGGGATATTATCAGAACCTAACTGACCTAGGAAAGGGCAATACCCAACTCCAGGCTATTCTAGCCACCCTATCCCACCTAAGGGGGGAGGAAAATAACTGAGAACCACTAATGAAGCTCATAGTCTACAGTATTAGTCTCACTAAAAGACTGAGACCTAATTATAAGACTACAGAGCCCTACCTCTCCCCTTACATCTCACTACCACATAACTAAAGGCCTATTTACAACAGTTCCTTGTACCCACTACATCATGTTGGCTATCTAGAAAAAAATGACAAGGCATACCAAAGGCAAAAACACAATCTGAAAACACAAAGCAAGCATCAGAAGTAGACATGGCAAAACAGTCCTGAAATTATCAGACGAGGAATGTAAAACAACTATGATTAATATGTGAAGGGCTCTAATGAGTAAAGTAGACATAAGAACACATGGGCAATGTAAGCAGGGAGATAGAAATCCTAGGGAAAAAAACAATAAGTAATGCTAAAAATCAAAAACAGTGTAACAGACATGAAGAATGCCTTTGATGGGCTTATTAGTAGCCTGGATACTGCTCAGGCAAGAGCTCTTGAGCCAGAGGATGACAAGATCAATAGAATCCTCAAAAACTGAGAAGGAGGGATGCCTGGGTGGCTCAGTTGGTTAAGCGGCTGCCTTCGGCTCAGGTCATGGTCCCAGCGTCCTGGGGTCGAGTCCCGCATCAGGCTCCTTGGTCGCCAGGGAGCTTGCTTCTCCCTCTGCCTCTGCCTGCCACTCTGTCTGCCTGTGCTCGCTCTCTCTCTCTCTGACAAATAAATACATAAAATCTTTAAAAAAAAAAATCTTAAAAAAAAAAATGAGAAGGAAAAAGAACAAGGACTGGAAAAAAAAAAAAGAACAGAATATACAAGAACTGTAGGTTAACCTCAAAAGATGTAACTACATGTAATGGGAATATGAGGAGGAGAAAGGAACAGAAGAAATCATGAAAACATCAATGACTAAGAGTTTCCCAAAATTAATGTCAGATATCACACCATAGATCCAGAAAGCTCAGAGAACACCAAGCAGAATAAATGCCAAAACACTACACCATGGCACATAATTTTCATACTACAGAAATTCAAAGATGAAGGAAAAAAGCCTGAAAGAAGCCAGAGGAAATGGTTATAATTGCAAATAAATAAATAAAATTTTAAAAAACCCAAGTGCAATTTACATCACATTACAGTTGCTTACATATCTACCCCCTGACTTAACTGAAATGTATCTTAATATTTTCTCCCATACCTTGAGAGCCTGCTTTTCAACAGAAGTTAAATAAATGACTGAGGGAAGATATTCAAAAAGGAAAAAATGAACCTTATATGATACATAACAGTAAAGAATGACTGCTTACTAAAGCTGATCTTAACATGACTTAACCAGGCATCTTCAAATTGGGGTATGCATGTA
>ML107571.1:521-14500 GCA_003697995.1 Taxidea taxus jeffersonii | reverse complement strand
TCTATCCAAACGACCTAAGAATAGGCCTATATATCTGGGTGGGTCCCTCTCCTTCCCTAATCCTTTCGTAAGTTTAGAAACAGTTCATTCACTCACTCAAATACTGATTTATCTACTGTGCCCCATACACTGTACGAAGTGCTAGAAATACCAACAATAAACAGAACATGCATGCAACAAATTAGTAATTCTTGAGTGCTATGTAAAAGATACAAAAAGGGGTTCTGGGTTACATTATCAATATAGAAAGGGAACTATTTAAGGGCAGGGGAATCAAAGGACACCTGGGTGCCTCAGTTAACCCTCTGCCTTTGGCTCAGGTCATGATCCCAGAATCCTGGAATCAAGCCCCACATCTCCCCACATCAGGCTCCCTGCTCACTGGGGAGCCTGCTACTCCCTCTCCTCCCCACTTGTGTGCTCTCTCTCCCTCCCTCTCTCTCTCAAATAAATAAATAAAAATCTTATTAAAAAAAAAAAAAAGCAGGGTGCCTGCCTGGGTGGCTCAGTGGGTTAAAGCCTCTGCCTTTGCCTAAGGTCATGATCCCAGGGTCCTGGGATTGAGCCCCGCATCAGGCTCTCTGCTCAGCGGGGAGCTTGCTTTCTCCTCTCTCTCTGCCTACCTGTGATCTCTGTCTGTCAAATAAATAAATAAAATCTTAAAAAAAAAAAAAAAAAAGCTTTGCAGAGCAAAAGAAAACAGTCGACAAAACCAAGACAACCAACAGGATGGGAGAAGATATTTGCAAATGTCTTACCAGATAAACAGCTAGTATCCAAAATCTATGAAGAACTTACCAAAATACCCAAAGCACAAATAATCCAATCAAGAAATGGGCAGAGGACATGAGCAGACATTTCTCCAAAGATACAGAGACGGCCAAAAGACACATGAAAAAACGCTCTCAACATCACTTGGCATCAGGGAAATACAAATCAAAACCACAATGTGCTACCACCTTCACACCAGTGAGAATGGCTAAAATTAACAAGTCAGGAAACAGATGCTGGCAAGGATAGAGAAAATGGAACCCTCTTACACTGCTGGTGGGAATGCAAGCTGGTGTAGCCACTCTGGAAAACAGTATGGAGCTTCCTCAGAAAGTTAAAAATAGAGCTACCCTATGACCCAGCAAATGCACTACTAGGTATTTATCCCAAAGATACAAATGTAGTGATCGGAAGGGACACCTGCACCCCAATGTTTATAGCAGCAATGTCCGCAATAGCCAAACTATGGAAAGAGCCTAGATATGAATGGATAAAGATGTGTGTGTGTGTGTGTGTGTGTGTGTGTGCGTGCGCACGCGCGCGCACACACGCAATGAAATACCACTCAGCCACCAAAAAATGAAATCTTGCCATTTGCAATGACATGGATGGAAGAACTAGAGGGTATTATGCTAAGCAAAGAAAGGCAATCAGAGAAAGACAATTATCACATGATCTCATTTATATGTGGAATTTAAGAAACAAAACAGAGGATCACTGGGGAAGAGAGGAAAAAAATAAAACAAGATGAGGGACACCTGGGTGGCTCAGTTGGTTAAGCAGCTGCCTTTGGCTCAGGTCATGATCCCAGCGTCCTGGGATCGAGTCCCACATCGGGCTCCTTGCTCGGCAGGGAGTCTGCTTCTTCCTCTGCCTCTGCCTGCCACTCTGTCTGCCTGTGCTCGATAGCTCTCTCTCCCTCTCTCTCTGACAAATTTTTTAAAAATAAATAAATAAATAAACAAGATGAACAAACCATAAGAGACTCTTAATCATAAGAAACAAACTAAGGGCTGAGAGGGGATAGGGGTGGAGGGATGGGGCAACTGTTTGATGGACATTAAGGAGAGCACGTGATGTAATGAGCACTGGGTGTTACATAAGACTGATAAATCACTGACCTCTACCTCTGAAACTAATAATACACTATATGTTAATTAAAATTTTTTAAAAATGAGAAAAAATATGATTTACTCCAAAAAAAAGTATTAATAGTAGACAGACACATTAGCCCAGAACTTCAATACATATATTTATGCACACATTTATATATATTTTTATATATATATATTTATATATGTGTGTGTATATATATATATATTAACATACACAGGTACTTTAAACCCTGAAATAATCTCATTTATCTTTTTTAAAAATTCAATAAAATTAATGGTTATGAATCAAAAAACAGTATCTGACAGGGGCGCCTGGGTGGCTCAGTGGGTTAAGCCCCTGCCTTCGGCTCGGGTCATGATCTCAGGGTCCTGGGATCGAGTCTGGCATCGGGCTCTCTGCTCAGCAGGGAGCCTGCTTCCCTCTCTCTCTCTCTCTCTGCCTGTCTCTCTGCCTACTTGTGATCTCTGTCTGTCAAATAAATAAATAAAATCTTAAAAAAAAAACAGTATCTGACAAATAGATGCCAATGAAAGAAAATATACCAAAAGAACTGTCTCTGCTCTTTAGCCAAATCAAAAATAACATTGTACTGTATTGGCTGAATCTTCACCTCTCAAAGCAACCTGAATCTGTCAAAAGTTCTGACCTTGTAATGCTTCTCTCAGGAAATCTATCCAACAAAAATTCTCATACAGATATGCAATAAAAATATATACAATGGTAATTACAGCATTGTTTGTGATAGCAAAAAAAATCATAAAAGTCTATATATGTCTGTCAATAGGAATATGGATAATTAAGATACAGCCAAAGCTATATAGCTATATATGCTGACACAGAATTCAACATACATATACAACACACATTAACTTTTTTTTTTAATATTTTATTTATTTATTTGACAGACGGAGATCACAAGTAGGCAGAGAGGCAGGCATAGAGAGAGAGGGAAGCAGGCTCCCTGCCGAGCAGAGAGCCCGATGTGGGGCTCGATCCCAGGACCCTGAGATCATGACCCGAGCTGAAGGCAGTGGTTAATCCACTGAGCCACCCAGGCGCCCACACATTAACTTTTTAAAAAGCAAGTTGCAGGGCAAAATGCATGTAACATGACTCTATTTTTGCAAAACAAAAAAAAAAAAAAATCCAAACACCTAAATGTACATTTGTGATTTTGAGTTCTGTTCACTATGTTTCACCCATATTTACCATCCTTCTATCTATCTTGCCAAGCTCATTCTCATTTTACAATCTTTTTACTAGTGCACCCTTTCCATCTGGAACTGAATGCTTTGGTCCCACCCTGCCCCCTAAGATTCTGCCATTGCTATCTCCTTCATGTGTTCTAACAAAATTCTATCTTTGCCATTTTCTCATGTCTCCTCTCTTTTCCTTTTTTATCACAGCACTTTTATAGTCTCTACGCCCCGTGAATGCAGAATATTTATCTTATTCACCACAATATCCCCAGAACCCTGCACTGCGCTTGGCATATAGCAGTTAATAAACATTTGCTGAAGAACTCAGCACTGTGATGACTCAATAAAGGAGCTCAAATTAGACAACCTTAACATTTATTTTTTCATAACCAAACACACATACTTCAAAACAATATGGTAAAAAAGACAAAAGGAAAATTTATCAGTTGGTCTATTTTCTATGTATAGAGAAAGTATCTTTATGTATCTGCATAGTTAGAGCTATCTGAGCATACAAATCTATCCTACAAAAGAGAAGTCTTGAAAAATTAAAGATAACTGAATAGATTTACCTCTTTAGAAGTATGTGTTTATACTTCAGGGGGTATAGACTATGGAGATATTCATGGATTGTAAATTCTAACACCTGTCTGATCTCCCTACCCCTCCCCACATTCATTTACATTTCAGACTAAGAAATAGGATCTTCCCCTTCGGTAACCACGGAGAATTTGTTCATATTGAGAGCAAAGGTCTCCCTCCCTTTTTCAGGAGGTGAGCAAACACCTATACAAGCTCCCAGATTCATGTTCTTAAGGTTCCTTACCTACCAAATGAACATCCAGGTTTCACTGCATCACTGAGAGGGAAGAATTGGGGCAACGGGGTTATTACTTTAATAATTAATCCATCCAAGGCACCTGGGTGGCTCAGTGGGTTAAGCCTCTGCCTTCAGCTCAGGTCATGATCCCGGAGTCCAGGGATCAAGTCCCATATCGGGGTCCCAGCTCCACGGGGAGTCTGCTTCTCCCTCTGACCTTCTAGCCTCTCATGCTCTCTCTCACTGTCTCTCAAATAAATAAATAAATCTTTAAAAAAAAAAAATTAATCCATCCCTGCCCGAGAAATTTTGTGTTTACTTTCAGGAAAATAAGAATACAGCTATTAAAAATTTATCATTCTACTATAAATTTGGCTCCTAAAATGTATCACTGTAATTCAAGCTTTAAGAAAAATAATTTTTTAGGGGTGCCTGGGTGGTTCAGTTTTTAAGCACCTGCCTTCGGCTCAGGTCATGATCCCAAGGTCCTGGGATTGAGCCCCACATCAGGCTCCCTGATCAGCGGGAAGCCTGCTTCTCCCTCCCCGACTCCCTCTGCTTGTGCTTTGACTGTTGTCTCTGTCAAATAAATCAATAAAATCTTTGAGAAAAAAAATAAGTTTTTTTAAAATAAATGTAAAAATTGTTTTTCCATGACAAAAATACATTAAGTCTCCAGCTTAGAAACTAAAATTTCCATCCTAAGTTTTTCCATTAAAAAGATACTATAGAGGTGCCTGGGTGACTCAGGCAGTTAAGTATCCAACACTCAAATTTGGCCCAGGTCATGATCATTGGCCTCCAAGCTCAGCAGGGAGTCTGCTTCTCTCCCTCTACTTCTGTCCCCTCCCGGCTTGCATGCTCGCTCACTCTCTCCCCCTCTCCAAAATAATTAAGATAAAATCTTAAAAAAAAAAAAAAAATACTGGGGCGCCTGGGTGACTCAGTGGTTTAAGCCTCTGCCTTCGGCTTGGGTCATGATCTCAGGGTCCTGGGATCAAGCCCCGCATCAGGCTCTCTGCCCAGCGGGGAGCCTACTTTCCCCACCCCACTCCCCGTCTGCCTCTCTGCCTACTTGTGATGTCTCTCTCCCTGTCAAATAAATAAATAAAATCTTAAAAAAAAAAAAAAATACTATACTTAGGGGCACCTGGGTGGCACAGTTAATTGTCGGACTCTTGGTTTCAGCTCAGGTCACTGGGTGTGGAGCCTGCTTGGGATCCTCTCTCTTTCCCCCTGTCCCATCCTCTCTGCCCCACCCCCAAGCATATACTCTCTCCCTCTAATAAATAAATCTTAAAAAAAAAAAAAAAGACATGCACACTATCCTTTAACTTTTTTTTAAAGACTTTTTTTAAAAATTTATTCATTTGAGAAGGAGAGACAGAGACAGGGAGAGCACAAGCATGGTGAGAGACAGAAGCAGACTTCCTGCTGAGCTGGGAGCCCATTGTGGGACTCAATCCCAGAACCTGGAGATCATGACCCAAGCCGAAAGCAGACGCTTAAGTGACTAAGCTACCTAGGCACCCTAAAAACATACTATACTTAGTAATGAATTTAATAAAGTGTATGAGCTACTGAAAAGTTTGCATGCTAGGTTTCAATTACATTATAGATTAGTCTTCTGAAGACTAGTCTAAGGACCTAACCACTAATCACAACACTGTTCCTACATACATATTCTTTTAATAGTGCCTGGCAAATAAATAGAGGCTCCCTAAAGTGCCATTTTTTTTTTTTAAACCCACGCGTAATCTACAATCCTTTAATTGGTCACGGGGAATTTTAAAAATCATGGTCAAGTCTATTAGAGATTACATGTGGCAAAGAACAGGTTTCTGAAAAACTGAAAACAATAATAATAATAAAACATTCAACTCTTTGAGACCCCCCCAAGACCCTCAACTCCCTTGAATAAGCCACACATTTGCTCCCGAGACCATTCTCTAGCTCCCCTAGAAGGAAAAATGGACTAAATCATAAATTCCTCAAGAATAAGGACAGAGAACTTTGTATTTTAGGTATGTCTTTATTTTATGGTACAACAAACAGAACACCCAAAAAGTACAGTAAATGATTTTTGGAACTGAATCAGCTTGCATATGCATCCTAATACTGGCTGCTACTGGTTACGGACCTATATTCAAATTTCTCAAGGTCTTTTTTTTTTTTTTTTTAATCTGCAAAGTGAAAGAAAGTGACAGTTCAGGGTCATTGGCAAAGTTGAATGAGATGCTCATATAAAGTGCCTGGCATATTTCATGAATGATGGTCATAAAACAGAGAGGGCATCATTTCCTTGATTTATTTCAATAAATAAGAATTCTTATTTCTCATGAAACAAGATGGGATCGGGAGGGAGACAAACCAAAAGAGACTCTTAATGTCATAAAACAAACTGAGGGGGGTGGGGGAGAAGGGTGTTGGGAGAGGGTGGTGGGGTTACATTATATGTTTAAATAAAAATTTTTAAAAAATAAAAAAAATTTAAAAAAAGAATTCTTATTTCTCAGCACCCGGCCACTCAAAATATAAAAGATCAGAGAGAAAAACTACTTAGCCATTCCCTAACATACTAAAAATTTTACATTAATCACTTTTTTAAAAGATTAAATTACTTTAGAAAAAAACATAAAAGGGGCGCCTGGGTGGCTCAGTGAGTTAAAGCCTCTGCCTTGGGCTCAGGTCATGATCCCAGGGTCCTGGGATCGAGCCCCACATCGGGCTCTCTGCTCAGCGGGAAGCCTGCTTCCCCCTCTCTCTGCCTGCCTCTCTGCCTACTTGTGATCCCTGTCTGTCAAATAAATAAATAAAGTCTTAAAAAAAAAAAAAAAAGAAAAGAAAAAAACATAAAAATGTTTGGTTATGTGCTTCATGTGATTTAAAAAAAAAAAAAATCAGGGGCGCCTGGGTGGCTCAGTCATTAAGCGTCTGCCTTCGGCTCGGATCATGATCCCAGCGTCCTGGGATCCAGCCCCACATCGGGCTGCTTGCTCAGCGGGAAGCCTGCTTCTCCCTCTCTCGCTCCCCCTGCTTGTGTTCCCTCTCTCGCTGTGCCTCTCTCTCTGATGAATAAATAAATAAAATATTTTAAAAATAAAAATTAAGGGACGCCTGGGTGGCTCAGTTGGTTAAGCGGCTGCCTTCGGCTCAGGTCATGATCCCAGCGTCCTGGGATCGAGTCCCACATCGGGCTCCTTGCTCGGCAGGGAGCCTGCTTCTCTCTCTGCCTCTGCCTGCCTCTCTGTCTGCCTGTGCTCACTCTCTCTGACAAATAAATAAAATTAAAAAAATATATTAAAAAATAAATAAATAAATAAAAATAAAAATTAAAAAAAAAAATCAAACAGCAGGCCAATTAATCCAAGACTACTCTTTAAGGTCTTTTCAGTAACAAAAAATTGCCAGAAAGAGATTTGTCAGTTGCCTACTGCTAGTAAACCATATGGGCTGAATATTAAGTGTAGCTCCCGGAAGCTTAAAAGAAAGAGAAATACTAGACAGAGACATTGCTGGCCCAGGCTTTATTAGAAACTTGTGGAATCTTTAAAAAAGAGACATAAAGTAACATAAAGGAGCTCATCCTGAACCACAGTTTTGCAGAACATTAAAACACATTCAAATGGATGTCTCTTGGATTATCCCTCCCTCCTCGAACACAATCTTTGAAGCGACTAAGATAATATAGGCCAGGTACACTTGAGTCTGATCGTGAAGGGTATAGGATGAGGGGTGCCTGGGTGGCTCTGTCAGTTGAGCGTCTGCCTTTCAGCTCAAGGTCATGATCTTGGGGTTCTGGGATGATTCCTGGGTCGGGCTCCCTGCTCAGTGTGAAGTCTGCTTCTCTCCCTCTCTCTGCCCCTCCCCCGCTCATGCTCTCGCACTCTTTTAAATCTTTTTAAAAAAGAGAAAAAAGATCTTACATGGCCTTTATTTATCGTTTGGTCAGAGTCCCAATACATCAAATACATCAAAGTCTTAACTGAGACCCTAGTACGTGCTGGGTCACAGTGAACTCGTAACATAATTCACAGTAACAGCTTCACGTGTACATTTTCTGTAGTATACTGAAAGAAGAATTCATATTAAATAGAAGCTGTGCAGCCCAAAAGGCTGGCCCTGTGTTGTAAAATTTTAGGAGTCTAAACTGTATTCTTACCAAAGTATAGCTGTAACAAAGCAACCACAAGGGAGTTTCCAGACTGGATAAAAACACTTAACGCAAAAAAGGGGGCTTTAAATATAAATTATTTTGAGCTAAAACTTCAAAGTTCTGTGCCAAAGAATGTTCACCAGTTGCTTTAATCATAAAAATTGCCTGATGTACAGAATATTTTAAATAGAATTAAAGACTAATATGAGTCAGCTATAAATTATACCCCCCCACCAAAGGAGAAAGAGTTTAGGTAAATGGAGTCGTTTAGAAATGTCCATTTACACTTTGAAAAATGATTGCTATATCAGTTTCCTACAACTCTCACAAATTACCATAGTCTCTTACTTTTGGAGGCCCAAAGTCCTAAATCAGTACCACTGGGCCAAAATTAAGGTGCTGGGAGGGTTGTGCTTCTTCCAGAGGTTTTATTAGAAATTCTTTTGTTTCTTCCAGCTGGCATTCCTTCACTTGTGGCCACACAGCCTCCTCTTCTGTGTAAGTAATCTCCCTCTGCCTCACTCAAAAGTTACAGAATGACATTTAGAGCCCACCCAGATAATCCAGGATAACTTCTTCATAACAAGACCTTTAATTTAATGACATTTGCAAAGACTTCCTCACACACACAATCCAGCCCCAAACATAGTAACATTACAGATTGCATGGACATTCTGGAGAGCCCATTTTTCAGCCTACCAAACTTGCCAAAGCAAGCTTAAGTGTATAACCAATTCCTTGCAGCCAATACTTATGTCTTTATCCTACACATGATTTGTTTGCTTAGTTTTTCGAATTGTAAAATATGTATCAGAAAATACAATAACTTTAAATTAGATTATCCCATCTTCCCATGAAGCACTTTTCCTCATTTCAGATTTGCTTCCCTAAGCACTATGAAACAAAACTAAGAAACTCTTTATTTTTAAACAAGAAATGTATCTTTCTCTTTCATGGTTATTGTCCTTTCTGAACATAAAGTAAATATACATCATATCAAATTAGCTCTCTCAATCTTTAGCATTTTTCTTTTCCTCTTTATACAAAATGTGAATGAGCAAACTATTTGTTCCTTAATTAAAACACTGCTTGCTTACAGGATACAGGTGTTCAATTTTAGAAACTGTATTCAAGACTAGGCAAACCAGGGAGCAATAATAAATTCTGACTAAGCAATCCAACTGCCATCATAACATTGCCTACAGTAAGTAGCACCTCATAAAAACCACTTGCAACAGTTTAATCTAAAACTACAGCTGTAAAACCGACATTAATTTTTGTAAGCTTCTAGAGTAAAGACACAAAGGCAGTATTCTTTATCGAAAAAGATACCACTGTACTAAACATCTGGAATACTCACCAAAATTACTTTGGTAACCTAACAGCATCTTTATTTAAAAAGGTAATATAATCAATTCTTAATTGGATTATATTTTTTACATATTGCAGAGCAGAGCAGGAAACTTTCAAAGATGATTTACCAAATCTTCATTACCCAATCTTAAGTTTTTGAGCACTGGTAATAAGGTTTTCCAGTCACATAACTGGGTTATTGTTACAGGGAAAATAATTGTTTTAAGAATTTTATAGCACCAATTAAAATGCAGATCTAGATAATCAGTTTGATCTGTGCCCTCCTACCATACTTATCACCCATCACTATCTCATCTCCTCTAACACTACTTCATTTTCCTGAACCTCCACCATCCCCACACAACAGTTTCTTAATGACCCAATTCAGTCTCTCCTACCAAGGTCTAATAGTGGTCAACACCAGCTGTAGCAGCAGCAGCAGTCTTGTTTTCCTTCTGCTCCCTCTGCCTATCCATATCAGAAGCTAGCTAACAGACCCATAAGGAAAAACAGCTGAGTTCAGCAGTTTAGGAAACATTTACTGAGAACTACCAGGTGATAGGAAAAGACCCTCCAAGAGCTCATTGACTAGTGGGTCCTGAACATGTTTTCAATACAATTTGGTAAATGCTACAAGAGTACCAAAAACCAAACCAAAACAAACAACAATAGTCAAATGGAAAACCAGAAAGGTTTCCCAAAGAGATTCTTCCTTGAAAGAAGAGACTTTAAGGTCAAGTGGAAGTTAACCAAATGAGGAAAGAGAAGCAGTCCAGAAGGATCATCATAATAAGCAAAGGCACAACTCAGTATGGTGTGCTGGGGAACTGTAACTAGATCACTATTAAATGAGTGAAAAGAGACAGGTAGGGAGTGAGGCTGAAGAATTAAACTGTGGACCAGATCAGAGAAGCCTAAAAGCCACGCAAAGGTCTCAGGAAAAATCTACAATTCAATGACAAGATGAGATTTGTTTCTGAGACAGACCAACTCCGGTAACAGTGGAGGATGGACTTGCAGGAGGCAAGAATACTAGTTAAAGGGCTTGTGCAATAATTCAAATAAGAAATGAATACAATGAGTCTGTTAATATTAAGAGTGAATTAGGAGCAGCAGAGCTGCAAAATACTTAGGAGGCAAAAAACTTGGGGTGTAGGAAATGAGAAAGAAAGAAGAAAGCCATAAACTCCCAAGCTTGTGGCTGTTAAGATGTTGATACTAAAAAAAAAAGTGAGAAACCAAAAAGGAAATGGTATTTTTGCCACTTCTATTCAACATATTATTCTGAAAGTCTACCCACATCAACTAGGCATCCACATTGGAAAAGAAAAAGTCATGATTTTATATATAGTGAACCCTACAGACTCCACAAAAAAAAGTTAAAAACTAAACTGATTAAATGAATTCAGCAAAATTGCAGGGGGGGGGGAATCAACATACAAAAAACAATTGCATTTCTATATACTAAAAATAAACAGTCTAAAAAGGACATCAAGAAAAAAATTCCATTTGCAAAAGCATCAAAAAGAATACTAGGAATAAACTTAACTAAGGCAAAGATTTGTACACCGAAAATTATAAAACACTGTTGAAAGACATTAAGTAAATGTAAAGATACCCCATCCTATTTTCATGGATCAGAAGACTTAATATTGTTAAGATGACAATACTACCCAAAGCAATCTACAGATTCAACACAATTCCTATCAAAATCCTGATTGTTTCTGCAGAAATCAAAAACCCCATCCTAACATTCATATAGAAAATCAAGGAGGGGGGCCTGGGTGGCTCAGTGGGTTAAGTGTCTGCCTTCAGCTCAGGTCCTCATCTCCACATCCTGGGATTCAGCCCTGAGTCAGGCTCCCTGCCAGCAAGGAGTCTGCTTATCTCTCTTTCTCCCTCTCTCAAATAAATAAATAAAATCCTTTAAAAAAATAATAATAATCTCAAGGAACCCCAAACAACCAAAATAACCCTGATAGCGAACAAGTTCGATGACTCAATACTTCCTGATTTCAAAACATACTACAAAGCTACAGTAATCAAACTAACTGGGTATTGACACAAAGACAGATATATAGACCGATCAAAGGAGTAGAATACAAATCCCAGAAGTAAATCCTCACATAGACGGGAAGTTATTTTGACACTAATGCCAAGACCATTCCATCAGGGAAGGTCAGTTTTTCGAACAAAAAGTACTGGGAAAACTGGATATCCCCACATGCAAAAGAACAAGCCTAGATCATAACCTTCTACCATTTACAAAAATTAAAACAGACCAAAGATCTAAAGGGTAAGAACTAAGACTATAGACCTCTTAGAAGAAAACATAAAGGAAACTCTTCAGGACACTGAATTTAACAATGGTGGTTTTTTTTGGATAGGACACCAACAGCACAGGCGATAAAGGAAAAAACTGGATGAACTGGACTTTATTAAAATTAAAACTTTTTAGGGGTACCTTGCTGGCTCAGTCAGTAGAGCAAGCAATTCATGATCTCAGGTTGTGAGTTCAAGCTCCATGTTGGTTGTAGAGCTTACTTTAAAAAATAAAAATAAAAATAAAAACCTTTAGTACATCAAAGGACACTATCAAGAGTGAAAAAGCAACCCACAAAATGGGAGAAAAGATTCACAGATCATGTATCTGATAAATGAGCAATATCTGGGATATATGAAGAATTACTACAACAACAAAAACAACTCAACTGAAACAATGGGAAAAAGACCTGAATAGACACATTTCTCCAGAGAAGATAAACAGATGGCCAACAAGTACATGAAGAAATGTTCAATATCACTAATCATTAGAAAGATGCAAATCAGGGGCGCCTGGGTAGCTCAGTGGGTTAAAGCCTCTGCCTTCGGCTCAGGTCATGATCTCAGGGTCCTGGGATCGAGCCCCGAATCGGGCTCTCTGCTCAGCAGGAAGCCTGCTTCTCCCTCTCTCTCTGCCTGCCTCTCCACCTGCTTGTGATCTCTGTCAAATAAATAAGTAAAATCTAAAAAATAAAAAAATATTTAAAAGAAAGATGCAAATCAAAACCACAAAATATAACACTTTATACCCATTAGGAAGCTACATGACTAGTATTAAAAAAATAGAAAACTGTAAGTATTCGTGAAGATGTGGCAAAAGTCAAACCCTAGTGTGCTGCTTCTGGAAGTATAAAATGATATAGCCATTTTTGAAAAAAGTATGGCAAGTCCCTCAAAAAAAAATCAAACACAGAATTACCATATGATCCAGCAATTCCAATTCTAGGTATATACCTGAAAGACAAAAATCAAAGTATGAAATCTTGCCAGGGCTGAAATAAAGTATCTACTCCACAGAATCCTGTGAAGAATATATGATAGCTATTATTGTTGTAATAAAAATGAGACAATACAACCTATCCTACTCAACCTACATTTCTAACAATGAAGACAAAAACTGCATATTGCTTCTGAGGGGTAATAAATATTAATCATAACTTACTTTATAAAAACTAATTTACACTTTGGGATACAATATGATATCAACTTAAGATAAACTAAAATATTGCATTTATAAATTTTTAGTGGCCTCAGGTCTCCAACTGCAATACACTGAATGGGCCCCCGAAAGTGTCCACATCTTAATGCCCAGAATTTGTGACTATGTCACCTTACATGAAAAAAAGAACTGTGCCAGTGTGATTAAATTAAGAATTTTTAGATGGGGAGATTATCCTAGATTATGTGAGTTTGGGCCAATATAATCAGGAGAGTCCTTATAAGAGAGAAGGCGGCATGATGAAGGAGACATGATAATACTCACAGAGTGAAAATCTAAGATGCTATGCTTCTGGTATGCAGAGCAAGGACCCACAAGCTAAGAGGGTGTCAGCAGCCTCTAGAAGCTAGAAAAGGAAAAGGTATGAATTCTCCCCTAGAGCTTCCAGAAGAAATGCAGACCTGCCAACATCTTGATTTTAATCCCTTATGACCCATTTTGGACTTCTGTCAGAACTGTAAGCAGTAGGAAACTAATATACCAGCTGAACCCAAATTATCATGAGAAAGTCAATGGCAGAGTGAAAGAAATTGAAAAAAATATGTACAACAGTTTACGTGCCCAATGGAGTACCGGCTTCTGCCAAAAGAAAATTCAACACATCCACAGGAAAAACGGTCTTCCTCTAGAGTAAGTAGTGTTCAAATTTGGCTGCATATAGCAGCACCTGGAGAACTTTTAAACAATTCAGGTAACAAGGTCCCATTTCAGACCAATTCAGTCATTACATCTGGGGCTCCTGATATCGTCAGAGAATGAGTCAGGTGGTTTTTATGTACAGCCAGGGTTGAAAACTTGCTATTCTAGCTAAAGATTAGTTTTTAGCAATCTAAGGAAACCTATGGCATTTCCAAATACTAATAGAAGTTCCTGAAACTGTCCTCAATAAAGATGTGGTTCACCATTTATTGGTTTCATGTATGTTTTGCTAACTCATCTTTGACAATAAGTTACCCTAAGTAAGAAGTTGCACAAATTCCTAAAGGAAAAACTACTGAATCAAAAGCAAGCATTTTTTTTTTT